>JADGIL010003924.1:0-13644 GCA_020352625.1 Cactoblastis cactorum
AACTGTTTAAATCATATCATTGAAAGTTACGCGAGATGACATAACTAGTATATCCACGATTTACTCACGTTAATTTTAGTCGGTAACGCCGACGACCGTTTCGACCTATTCAGAAGGCCATCTTCAGGGCGAGTACTAGGAACTTCGAGGCGCGGCTGTTCTTCGCGTGTCGCGGCGGCCTTCTGAATAGGTCGAAACGGTCGTCGGCGTTACCGACTAAAATTAACGTGAGTAAACCGTGGATATACTGTTTAAATCAATTTAGATTTTGTTTCAAGTCAATGGGATCATATAAATAATTTCCAATAATAGCTCATATCGGGGTCATACCAATCGATAAGTAGGTTGAGGACTTAACCCGAGAGAGACGGGGCGTCTTAAGTGATTTTTCAAGTAATTTTTATACAATGAAGCTGGTTTGACGGCCTCATTGGCGCAGTGGCAGTCCTTTGGTCTGCCACTGCGCCAATGTCACCAATGTGCGCCAAGGCCAATCAGAAAAGACCACAAAATGGTCTTTTCTGATTGGCCTTGGTCTTGGATGTTTATCTATATATGTACATATGTATATTATAAATATAGTCTCGAACTTAGTTTGAGGCTAACTCAATTTGTGTTATTTGCCTCTATATATATAAAAAAAAAAATCAGGCATGCAGCTTATGGACGTCTGTAATTCCAGAGGTGTACATAAACGTAAATGATCACTTAACATCACGTGAGCCGCCTGCTTGTTTGCTTCCCCCTTACATAAAAAAAAACTATTGTATAAAATAATTATATAGACCTGTCACAATATCAATATAAAGTGAGGCTTTCAATTCAATGAATCACGACTTTGTCTATCCTGTCCCAATAATATTATGAGAAAATATGGATATATGTTTGTTACTGTTTCACGAAAAAACTATTGGACGGATCTGGATGAAACTACACTAAATACACATATAGATAGACATCCAAGACCCAGCCCAATCAGAAAAGGGTCACTTTCCATTATGATCTGACCCAGGTCTGTGGGATTAAACCCGGGACCTCCTCAGTACCGGTCACAATAATTAACCGTTACCGATGACCTCTTAATAAAGTTGATAATTTAATACTCACAGTGACTATCATGCAGTGGTTCTCCTTGACAGCCCCACAGCATCCGAAGAAGGCGACAATAAACACAATGACCCCCACGATGATGAGGACAATTGGACCCGAAGTGTAGAAGTTCTCATCAGTCAAGTCCACATATGGCGCAGATTTAATTTCGTACCTGATCCCTACGATCAGGATGATCAACCCCGTAATCTGAAAATATATTGTATGTTAAGATTTACACCCATAAGGCAACATGTAAAAGATATATTACAAAAGTATCATATACAAAAAATAATGAAATCCATACTTATATTACAAATGTGAAAGTAAGTTTGTTTGTCTTTCAAAATGGAGATTCAGATTAGTGTTATTTTTATGTGGAGATAGTTTAAAGGCTGAAAACTGACTTAGGTTATTTTTTGTCACATTTTATTCCCCCACTCTCCTGAGTTTTACGCGAGCGAAGCAGCAGGCAAGAGCTAGTAGTTCTATATTCTCTAACAGTGCTACTTTCTAATAACATTTTCGAAGAAACTAGATATTTCAACATCTTTGATGATGACTTTTTTAAGCTAAAAAATCTATTTACGAGCTTACAATCAACTCTGTTTCTGTTTGGGTTCCTCATTGTGACACATAAACTATTGAGATTATGATAAAATTAAGTTTATGGGTAGAATTTAAACTTGGGATATCACACAAGATACCTTTATGCCTTATAATCCTAATTTTCCTATGAAAACATAGCATATGGGTCTTTTTGGCAGGTGTTAATCATAACTGTATCTAAAGTCAAATCAAAAATAGTAATCAGCGCCGATATAATTAGTGCAATTTAGTCAACAAAACTTTACCAATGTAACTAATGATGGCCATTAAATTACATTTTTCTGACATTTTTCAACTGGTGAATGTAATGACTTGTTGCACAATAATTTGTTAGTTAAGCATATGTGAGTCACACTGAATAGTAATTTCTAGTACTTTAGAATGTATTACTTGTATAATACAATCTCCTCAGCTCTTAGGTATAAATATAACGTACAACCAACAATGGATTAACATTATACAAATGTTAAATTGAAACAAGAAAGTACTCAATTTTAAAAACACGATACCTAACTACCTACTTAGATTTTGAAAAAAGAACGCGGTTTAATATATTGAAAAATAACATAATTAAAATTGATTGTATTCATTCAACTCTCGTTTATAAAACAAATAGATTGCATTCAATTATAGACAAATAGGAAAACACTCACCGCAAATAAAAGATTGAAAAGAAACAAGAGGTATTTCACACACGACATTCCACCGCCCAAAGCCATTGTTGAATCTTGATCGTGTGTTTTAATTTATAAAAATCACCTATAAACAAAATAATGCGATCAATATATCTTTTCGATATAAACATACGTGCAGCGGCCATCGATTTTTTTTGCGTCGCATACACTGCTTGAACAAACAATAACTGTAATCTTTATTTTCGGTTAAAGTACATGCAAAAATAATTTTATAGTATTATATTTTTATTGAACTAATTTATTCTAAAAGAACAAACGTTTACCACAAAATTGCAGAATAATAGAACGTTACTTTGAGATCACAAACAATTTGCAACGAGGAAAATGTAGGTAGGTAACAGTATACTACTCATACGATATACTGTTTGAACTGAACTGGATGGAGTGAGTGAGTGAATATCTGAACATGAGCATGTATTTGATTGGTCAGTGCTGCCAACTTTATTTTTGAGGAAATCGTACCATAAAGGAGGAAAAGATAATATTTTGATGTTTTTCTTGTCTTGCATGTATAAAATTATATTTGGCTGTTGTTAATGTCTCCCCGTCCACTGGTCCTAAATTGTCACTTAATATTGTTAATATAGACTGCCCGCGATACAGGCCTGTGCCTAGTGCGGGAGTCACTGTTACTTATATTTGATTATGAATTTTTTGCCAAATAAAGAATTATGTTTTTTTTTTGTGAGAAAAAAAAACAATAGTACCTACATTACGAGCATGGAATTCTCAATAAATTTAAATCATTCCTTAGGTCAATATAATTGTGATCTTTAAGGTCAGAATCTACAATGACGAATAATAATAATTGCCATATTTAAAATGTAGAAAGTGTAATTTATATATACATATATGTAAGTAATAAAAAATGAAAAACTATTTATTATTTCTCAATAAATTGTAAATTAAATTTTTTTGTAAAATATTAATTTATTAATAAATATGTAGTTAAAAATCATAAGTCCCTCACTTGATACACCTATTACAATTTTTTATGGTTTACCATAACACATTCCGTTTCCGCAACACAGCGCGCGGTTTATGAATGACAAAGGTGATTTTTAGTTAGTCATCGATGTCGATGTACATACGATTAAGTTAATATTTCTTTTTATCAAAGCCCGGCCTACTAAATAAGAATATGTAAACATTGTTTAATTTAATAATAGAATATCTTTAGTGTAGTAGCAAACATTTCCATTATACTATTAAATTGAAACTTATGTACTTATGTTCATTTTTATATCTTTTAAATTTTGTTTTGAAAATTATAGTCGATTAAATTTTATATCTTAGCAAACCTATTGAGTATATTCTGCTGCCTCTATGAACATATGAACGGGACCCTATTATTGAGACACCTCTGATCATGAGATACAGTCTGTCGCCAGGCTATCAGCTGTGATAACTAGATATTTGATATGTATTTTTTCAAATGATGATGATTGGAACAATCATTTGAAAAAGTACATATTTATGTTATCGCTTTAATAACAAGTACTAGATAGACAGAATAGAATATTTATTCCCCTGTGTGTTTTAGTAAATTTTTCTAATGTTTTGGTCCACCAAAATAAATATTTTCTTACAAAACATTTATTAATTTAAATCTTGACTTGAGTGCGTGTGACATTAATCCCACCTGATGGGAAGCAACGATGATGACTATGGTGAAGCACGCAAATTCAATACACATTTAGTAAAAGCTATTTCTTTGAGTTTTTTTTAGCCTATTTATAAATAGTGATACGGAACCCTTCTTTTGCGAGTCTAACTGACATTTGGCCGTTTTTTTTTCTAATTTCTACACGTTTACGTATACTGTCGACTGACATTTAGCTAAAGATTTTCAGTATTTTTTTAAAGAGTATACTTACGTAACAATTTAGTCGTTATTAGAATATGATGAAAAAATATATGTTTACGTCGATTTGAATTTCCGATAATATTTTCGGTTCAGATTAGATGAGCTTGTCTAGATAAGCGAGATATTGGATGGTGCTCAGATAAAAATATCTCTATTCTTTAGTTGCCGTCACGCTTTTCGTGTCTATGGGACATTAAACCATAAAAAAGTTGTAAAAGCAAAATGAAAGTGTTAAAATTGTTTAAATCAGTGAAATATTCGTTGGCAGCGCTCAATGGATTACTTTTGGTAAAGTGTACAATACAAACTAAATTTGAATAACAAGTAATTAACACAATATAACTCTTTTTGCGATTAAGTCACCTTTCTAACATCATAATAATTATCCGAATCGGTTCACCCGCTTGAGTCATGAATGACAGACATACACACACACACACACGCACGCACGCACACACACATGTCAAACTTATGACACCCCTCTCTTTGCGTCGGGGGTACAGGTAGGTACAGTCAAATATAAAATTAAGAATGCACATAAAATACTTCTAGTTTCCCTATAAATGAATACACTATATATACTTACAAGTTTTGTTTTTGTTTATGATCTATGGAAAGTGAAAAAAGAAATCGACCTTATGATATAAGTAAAATTGTAAAATGTTACACAGAGCCTACTTTTGATCTGTACAAATTAAAATCACTTAATGACGTCAAAAAAACACATGCTCTAATGGAAAAAGAAGAGTTGTCACAAACTTAGGTGTCTGAATTCATTTACCAATAGCCCATTTTTAATCCACCCAAATATCAAGCATATCCCGGTTTCCTTTCGATGCAGTTGTCCCCTCTCTCGCCGATACTTGCTCATGAGTGCATCCTCATTGAAGTATCCGGGAGCGGGTTTTGGCGGGAGAANNCATTACATCAAAACTCTCCAAAGGCTCTCCAAAGTGTTGGACCTTTGTCTCCACGCAAGTTTCTCGAAGGTCCGGCTAACCATGCCCGTGGTAATATTAGGGAATGATAATAATAGTCCTGCATTTTTCTGGATATTGGCTGTAAATACATTTTTATAGTGTGCTTGCGGCCAAGTTCTGGATTATGCCCGATCCCCTATTAGAGCAAACGTCTCACAAGGCCTCTGCTTTTGGACCTATGACCTCATACAAGCCTCAATAGTCCATACGGCCCGTGAATTTCGTTTTAGAGACAACATAATAATAAGTATTTATTTCAGATAATACTTACCTACATCTTTTTTTTTCACAAATAATCACCTTACAATTTTGGTTTCCAGCTCGTAGGGTTCCTCCTATTGACTGTCGGGAGCGTAGTCCTCGTGACATACTTGGAGTATGAGCTCGTCATCACACAGAACTTCTTCAGCTTGTCCGGCCTGGTCATCGCAACTGGTGTCATCATCGTCCTAGTTGTCATTCTCGGCTTTTACGGAGCTATTTCGGAAATTTTCTATGTTATTCTTGCAGTAAGTATCAGTAGAGCATAATTGCTGAACTAATTTATTTGTGGTCATCATTATCCGAGCGTATTTCCTTGTACTTCCTTAGCAGTGATGCGTAGAACCTGGTGTCTGATACCTTAGTAGGAACTTTGTAGTGTAGATAGTTACTGATTTTTACACAGAGCGGCTGCTTACTAATCTTAGCAAACAGTAGCCACCCGTGTCTGGGAAAGCAAACATTTATCGCAGTAAAGATAACTGTCTAATTTTATAAAGGCTGATATCGTGGTCGGTAATGAAAAGTGATTTATATGTAGCAATAAAATCATTTTGTAACATTGCCATAAATATTCATCAGGCATATCCAGAAAAATAATAAGTATTTTAAGTATATTCACATAGGTATATACGTGGTATATACATATGTATGTAGTAATATGTAATAACATGATAAAGTCTACTTGTTTTTGAAAGTAGCTTAAATAATGATGTTGGTGTATGTTTAGCCAATTTGGATAATTTATAATCGAAAGGAGACCAAAATTCTTACCCTTAATTGTAAACAGGATATTATATGTATGTATATGACCAAAAACAGTTTTACTTATAAACATGCATGTATATTTTTGCAATAATCTTTTCTTTTTCTGGTATTTACAATATGCAATACTCGTAAATGTCATGTTTCTCCTAACATTATCTCTGAAGGACAAGCAGGTCGTGGAAATTACGCAGATCTATTTTTTTACATTTTAATTGTTATTGTGTCTTAGTTTACTTTAAATAATCGATAAATCATTCATTCACCTTTAGATTTTTTTTATTTATCACATTAAAACTACACATTACTGATCCATAAATCGTAGGCTATTGCTCTTTTAATCTAAGAGCTCCTACTATATATCTGTTATCTGCATTATTCTTGTAAACTTTAATTTGTCTTTTGACTCTATGGAATTTTTATGAATTTTTTTTAGTCATTTAACATTTTTATTGAACTAAGTAAAACCTTAAAATTTTGATCATTAGTGCCAATAATTGATATATACTGCGGTGACCATTTACCATCAAGTGAGCAGCATGCTACTGTTTAGTTATAAAATGATACTTATATCTCTTGTATAACCTGTGTGATATGTCATTATAAAAAAAAACCTTTTCTTTGCTAACGGAATAAATGTGCTAAATTATAATTTTTGCAGTACGTAGTTCTTCTGGTAGCAATTCTAATATTAGAGATATCAGCGGCGGTGGTGAGTTTCAAGCTGAAAGATGGCGCAGCTTCGATGATCAGATCAAGCATGGCGCAGGCGCAACAGCAGTATGAAACGAAGAGAGAGATCATGATACTTTGGGATGACATGCAAATGGAGGTAAGAGGATCAATGTTACCTGTAGTGTAGATAGACTTTTAGCTGAATAATGTTACCTCTTCAATGATAAGATAAGGCATGCAGCAGGCCATCAGCAGTATAAGGTACATGAGATTATCGCTACACTTTGGGATACAGGAGAATTAGAATTAACTTTGCAGTGAATCTATATGATGCTAGTGATTCTGTTCGCGACGATCCATTAATCATTTTTAGCAAAAATATATTAAGAGGAAACCGACTTTAAATTTAAAAATGCAATGGGTAGTTGTAGTTAATTATATTAATTATTCTTAGAAGTATCTCGCTTTTAAAATGTCAAGCAACCTAAAAGATATCGCATGCATCAAGTGTCATTACACCATTTATAACAGACTTCAAAAAAAGAAGGTTTTCAGTTTGACCTGTATGTACATACATATGAATGTGTTTCTCCGCGATTATCTGGCGTTTGGCTAAACCGATTTTGATTTGGTTTGCAATAGAGTATTTGTTACACTATGGAGGTTTTAGTAATTAACTGGCTTCAAACAATGAGGTTTATTGAAGGCGGTCCCCTTTTTAAGAAATAAATTTTCTCCACTTTCCAGTTCGAATGCTGTGGAGTGGTGGGTCGTAACGACTGGGTCTCCAATAGGATTCCCATCAGCTGCTGTCATATTGACTACGGAACCATATCACCCTTCTACTGCAACCTCACCAACGCCTACACGACGGGCTGTGCAGAGTCTTTGGGACAGTGGCTGAGTTACAACGCTAATGTTATTGCCGTGACTTCACTGATCGCTATAAGTTTAACTGTAAGCATTACCACATATTGATACTGCACTAGCTATGCCCCGCGGCATTGCTCTCGTAGGGATTTTAGATGCTATAAAGCATAAGTAGCGTTTTTCTTAAATGATTTATACCACGTACGACCACACTGTGGAATGAACTGCCTGCAGCGGTATTCCCGGACCGATACAAGACCGGAACCTTCAAGAAAAGAGGATATAAATCCCTTAAAGGCCAGCAACGCTTATGTGCCTCTTTGGGTGTTGCAGGTGCCTATGGGTGGTGGTGATCACTTATCACCACGTGACCCGCCTGATCGTTTGCCTTTCTCTTTCATTAAAAAATGATGTTAAATTCATGATACAGATACAGTATCACGTCTTTGTCCCTTTAGACGGGGTAGACAGAGCCAAGAGTAGACTCCACGCTTAGCAAAATGGGCCTATAGCTAGTTTTTTAATCGGATTGGTAGTTCCAGAGATTAGTGCGAGTTAAGACCGTGATATTAATTTAACGTATATGTGTCTGTCTGTCTGTACACTCCCCAGTAGATGTTTCGACTGGAGTGCAGATATTTTTAAAATAATCTAGTAGAATGTTCATATCCGTGCTATTTGAATACATGTGATGTACCAAACTTAGGCAAATATTTATTTATTTTTTTCGTTTTTTACTGTCTTATCTTTTTTAAGACGATTGGCTTTTTTAAATAACAATTTCAGGTGCTGATATCGGGAGCGGCGGGGTGGTTGGCGTGGCGGTCAAAGTACGAAGAAGTTGAATTGGAATCATAAATAAACATCGTATATTTTTATATCTTATCTAATTCTTTCCTCTGTAACCTAGTCCTATAATATAGCCCTATTATTTCTCCTACAAATAATTTATATTTACATATAATTAAATTGTACCTGAGCTGTGTCTGAGAGAGAGATATAACTATGTACAATGCTTCTTAAAACTTGAAATACTTTTAAAATTAAACGCATTCAAGTCTTATAAAAAACTTAATCAAACGTGACGGAAAATGTTGATTAAAATTATAGATGTTTACAAAATCAAAAATATCCGTTCGCGTAATTTCAAGAAGAGTAAAGGATCCTATTTCCTACCAAATTTCTACTATCCGTCTGTATGTCACCAGGTTGAATCTCATGAATCGTGATAGCCAGACAGGTAAAATTTTCATACTAACACATGATGAAATGAAATTTTCCCATGATGTATTTCTGTTGCCGCTATAACAACAACCACTAAAAACAGACTAAAATAAATATGTACTCCCTTTTTCTATTGGAATCATTAATACACTTGTCCGACTCGCAATTGGCCGATTTTAATCTTTCAGCCTATTTTTTTTATTGAACTAACTTAAAATATACCGATAAGCACCTAAAAGTTGAACTTCTTCGGTTAATTTCTTACAAAAACCTGAGCTACGTACTAAATACATGCTTGGTAATGTCAATAATTAAGAATACAGCAAGGCAGAACAAAGCAACACATTTTTTTTTAAATTTCATACGTATTCAAATACGAAGCCTTGGATTTGCGAGCAAGGCGCGTCAGATCATTGAGAAGTCAGAGGTCACTCAGTTTGTTGCCAGTAGTACGCTATCACGAAGCCATTGTCCTTTGATTAAGCCGAAAAAAGAGTCGATAAATATAGGTCAAAGTAAATTCAACTTCCTTATAGTATAGATGAGTTAAGATGAATGCAAACCTTGGTCGTCCATACATTTTACTTCAGGGCTTTGCTCTTAATTTCGTTAGTACTTCTCATAATACAATAGATTTTTAAATTTTTATGATGTAATTGTGTTTACGTAATCAATTTGAAATAAGTAGTTTACGAAAAAAAACGATAGATAAGGCAATCTCAATTTCCTTAACCCGGCTCGTAGTAATGAGCAAACCCTCATTTCTCTTTATTTTTCAAGGGGATATATAGGTAATTATTAGGCCCATGAAAAGTAGGTATGGAAAAAATAATAATTGTTAAAACTATTGTTATAAATATGATCTACTACGATGATAAAAAGCACAGGCATCATTTTCTTTCATATATTAAATATTTCGAAGCCAAGTTTTCGTGTTTCAGTCAAACTGATTTGTTTATAGTTAAAAATATATTTTTAAAACTTAACCTTCCGTATAATAAGAGGGGTTTCTGCTCTTACTATGTATGTATTTCTTACGGGAAAAACAATTTCTTCAGTAGCAGTATAGTTATAAATTTGTACTTATAGGTTATTTGTAGAGTTATGTATTTGCAAATGGTTTACTAACAGTTAGAAAGCAAGTCAAATAAACTTAAGTAGGTGATATTGTTTGTCAATATCCAACTGGTATATCTTCTTTTCGACCTGCATATCTACTTTTCCAAAGTTAATTACAATTAGCAAGTGGCTCGGTTACGGATAACTGGATAACAATGCAAATTTCCTTGGTTATAACCATTTCGTGAGTTCTTATCATGTATTGTACTGTAGTTTAGTCGGCTATAGTTTGGGCGAGCGACGTGTGCGCAGCGTAGCAGGGTTAAACAAATTAACACACCTAATTCAATGTTAATTGATCAGGACTTCTGAATTGCCGTGTCAAAAGTACAAGAATAAACAACCTTTTGATCTAACAACGTAATACACAGCCTCTATGGCAGTCGGGAGATAAAACGCGCTCGTTTTCCTTATCAAGATGAATGTTAGTGATAAAAATATCTGAAGCTAAAGTTATACGTCAGGAGTAAGGCGCGCTGGTCGTATGTCTACTAACAGAACAGTGTACGAAACGGGGAAAATGTGGGCCAAATTGTTCACGACAGTGAAATACACTCTAGTGATAGTGAATTTCATATTTTTGGTAAGTCTGTTGTGTTTAGTGCGAAGTAATTTGAGTTGAGTGAGGATAAAGTTTTCATGTGACCGTGGTTTTCAGATAACGGGGATAATAATTTTGTCTGTGGGTAGTTCGGTACAGTCAGCATACAATGGCTACCATGAGTTCCTGACGGACAGATTCCTGTCTCTTCCAGCTTTCTGCATTGCGACTGGAGTGATCATATTCCTGATCGCCTTCTTCGGCTTCTATGGAGCGTACACGGAAAATTACGTGATGATCATGGCGGTAAGACAACGCTAATATTTGTTTTCTGATACGTTTTCTAAAATATTTGACAATTTATCGGATCAAACTTAGTAAAATAGGGATGTCAAATTTAAGAAATAGCATCAATAACGTTTATTCTATACCGACTTTAGACTTTATTGGTACTTATAGGATAGAACTCAAAGTGATCGTAGCCTTAACAACAGAGTTTAAAAGTAGTTATGTTTTTATGAAAATCAATAATAAACAAAGGGTATTCCTCGTATTCTTCGAATGAAAACAATTATCATAGTCGTTTTACAAAGGAAAACAGCTAAATTCGGAGTAGCACAAGGTAGTTATGAAGTTCAAATGTTAACAATACAAATGATGTAGACATTTTAAACTAAAATAGTAGTAATAGGTAATTAATAGATAATCGGAATCATTAAAAGTACATCCAAAATCTATTTAAAAAGTCAAATGAAATTACTTCGGTACCATAAATTAATTCAATTCTGAATGAACTTATAAGCAATACAATAACAATGTATTAGACAATACTTGTTAACTGGGTGAATGCTATGTTATATATATAAATTTAACCGACTTGTTTAAATATAGTAGTCGTCAAGAGCGCATGGAATCATGGGATTGGTTTAATTCTGGGCTGAGTCCCGGCGTGGCCTAATTATTGAAATGTCAGACAAAACGCAAACAAAACGTACGTCTGTTTGAAAAACTAACAACATCACTAGGACATATTACTACTGAGTCATACATATGAGTCATATAAGGATATGATATGACATTTTTATGATTATTAAATTAAGAAAGAATTAAGCATAATAAAGCATTAAAATTGGAAAAGAAAAAAACATATAAAATGATGTTAGAATAGTCAATAATAATGTTGGTAGTTGGTGGTTTGTATATCTTAGCTATCATAAGAATATCTTGTAGATTTTGAAGAATATTGATATTAGGTGTATATATTTAGTCATACACTTTATCTCATTGAAATTCGGAGTAAAACGTATGTATATTTATCATAAGTTCTTCCCTGTAATTGTATGCCTTGATTATAAATAAGAATTGGTAAATTTTTAGAGCGATTGAGTAAGAGAAATCTGTTTTCATGACAATATTTCCAACTTAAGTTGACCGATTCCGATTCCCGTCTTTATTCCCTCGTCATAAAGATTAAATTGCCACGTATCGGTGCAACCCAATTGTTTACAGCATGCTGACATATTTTCAGGGTTATATGTAGGTTACGTTGTAAAAATTTATTTATGAGTATGGAACGAGTATTAGGACAGGAATTAGGTTATTAAAACAATTCGTGCGTAGCAAAACGTGCTGTGAAAGTACTATCAACACATTAAAAGTACTGATATTCATTATAAAGTCGTCGTGTAAAATTTTCAGCCGTGCGAGTCATACACAATCATATGTATCATATGATACACCCATAAAGTTACCCAAAATCCATGGTAATTTACAGGTTCTCCACAGCAAGTCTTGTCTCATGAATGTAGCTATCAGACATATAAGAATACTTTAAATCGGATTGACAGTTCCGGTTTCGTTTAACGCATCTAAGTTTTAGTAAAAATCTCGCCAAAGACGCACCATACTAGACTCTTTATTCTAAATATTTGCTCTCCTTACTAGTGGTACACTAGACGACCCACTAACTCGTTGGCCAGACCATATCGTTTATTTGGCAGGAAATAATGCACAAGAATGCCACAGAATTGTACAGCATGAAAAGAGGAAGGCCAATAATAGATAGGCTCTTTGGATGAAAACTTGTCCATCCATAAAACATTAAATATATTTTGTAAATTCACGTCTATGAATAAAATGCTGCAATGGAGTTTGATCCGCCACTTCTTCTTCATTTGCGCTTTGGAAGTGGTACTAAATTATTGACATTAAACAAATAGACGATTCAGAAGTGCTAGACAATAAAAAAAACATTCATTAATGATATCCATGATATCCATGATCAGTTTGCAGGTGCTATGCTGGTGATGTTTATATTCCAACTGTCAGCGTGTATAGCAGGGTACGCGCTGAAGGGCAACACCATAGCCCTAGTGCAGAAGCAGCTGTACAACACCTTGCCTCTATACTACCAGAAGGAGTTCGTCGTGCAGAAATTGTGGGATGAGACCCAAGAGGAGGTTAGTATCAATAAGCAAGAGACTAGCAAAAAAGGGTTCTTAATTTTTTTTACAATCATGATCGGCGTAATAGTTAATTGGTGTAATAGTTAACGTGACTGCCACTCTGGTGGCAATCGACCACATATTTACTGTAAGGCAAGTGATACAGAATAGATCCTCCTACATAAAATATATTTTTTAATTTCAGTTCGAATGCTGCGGCGTAGTCAATGCGAGTGACTGGCTTACTGCCATAGAAACGACGGCCACTGGTGGCCTGCCAGTCAGTTGTTGTAAACACGATTACGGCGTCGTGGCGATGTTCGAATGTACCGTGCACAACAGGACTGTGTACACGACTGGGTGTTCAGACGCGTTCGGTGAGTGGGTGCGGAGCCACGCCGGATCCATCGGGGCGGCTGGGATTTTCTTAGTCCTTTTGCAGGTTTGTTGTTTATTTATCTATTCTATATACAGACAAACATTCATTTATATATATATATATATA
>JADGIL010003928.1:0-15289 GCA_020352625.1 Cactoblastis cactorum
CAGACAGACAGACAGACAAAAATTCTAAAAAAAATCGTTTTGGTATTGGAAATGGGTAAATACTACTATGCAATTTGAAAAATGCAATTATTTTGAAATTACAGACAGACACTCCAATTTTATTTATTTGTGTGATGTGTGATTTCTGTTATTACCGACAGACACTCAACTGAATTGTAGTATTGAAGGATCTCAAGTAGTATTTAGAGTACTTCTAAGAGTCTATAGTCTATCGAAACTGCATGGAGCATGAACAATTGAGTTCTTACAAGAAATGAGAATTGATTTGTTTATTTGTAAAAAGAAAAATAAACTTTTACAACACTCCAATTAAAATAGTTTTAGGAGTACCATAAGAGGTAGTGATTTGACTTGTCTAGACTTGTATAGTACATACTTAGTATCATTAAATAAGTAAATATTGAAGTAAGACTTGAAGTAGAAGACTTGAAGCAATGGATTTTAATACTGATTTTTACTCTAAGATATTTGCAGTCAAACATAATGTATGTACCGCTTTTTATAATATTAGAACCATTACAATCTTATGACGTAACAAAACGTCTCAAATCACTGCAAAAAATCAATAACCAAGAAAAAATCAATATCCTATTATTCATGAATATTACGGAGACATATTCTACTTATTTAAGGAGGTCTTTTCAATTTGAATTACAATTGCCTTGAGCAAATATTGACGTGCACCGCTAGTTTAACAAAAGAATGTAAGTAGTTACTAATGATAAAAATATTTATTTTTATTTGCAAAAAACATGCGTTTACAAATATGGTTTACCGGTTATTGGTATGCAGATTTTAATAAGAAGCATCCTACATTACAAAGAAATAACTGAGTCAAAATTCGTCGTTAAAGTAATCATTAAAATTATAGGTAATAATGTACGTAAGTCTAAAAAGTATTCTCGAATCGATTCGACACCGCTACGGCGGAGCTACTAACGATAACGAATTATTTCACTGATAACGAATCAGCTACTTGAGTTTATTTTTTAAAGATGTTTTGTTTAGTAAGTAAATATATTAAAGAATAATTTAATTAGCACAGAAAAGTTTAAAAAGTACATGAAAAAATCATTTATTAAACGAAATAAGAAATAAAACATTTATTATTTGGATAATAATACTAAGTTACAGTTTATTACTACGTATTAATACGTATTGATGACACCACGATAACACAGTCCCAAATCCTTCAATCCCGGCCTGAAAGCAAAGAAAGATTACCAGCTATGCCAACTGATCAGACAATTAGGAGCTTAAAACACTCCTTCTGACAGACGATTTGTTGATCTCTATTGTTCCAATAAGCTGAACATTCAGCTAAGCGTGGCTTTCGGACCTCATAATTATAACCTAATAATTATGATTTCTGAACTGGGAGGATCTGCATATATACTCACCTACTGATCAGCGTAGATTTTATATACAAAACATTTTAGTACCACTTACACAAATAACAAACTGCAAAGAAAAATCTCGAAGGCAACAATTAAGTTAAATAAATAAACAAATTATTTATTTAATCTATTAGTCACCCTGCTCTTGGAAAATTACATACCTAATGGTGTAATCATAGTATGCAAAATGTGATACTATTTCAGAAAATGTAAAGAGAATATTCCGAGCGTAAGGGAATCTGATTTCAGCAACGCTATATGCGACACCAATTATGTGTCCCGGTGCACATGGACTTCTCGCTCCATTTGTCCTAGATTGATTTGATTTACTGGATGAAGATCGAAAACTGCGTTATAAAATGGCAGCGTTTGTTAGCTGTTTATATATAACGCTGGAGGCCGGCCAAGTGACGGACGACACACGTTCTCGACAAAATTATAATTAGGGAATTTATATTTACCGCGTCTTACTCAAATCCACTATAAAAGATGCTTTATCTCGCTTGATCTTAAGTGAAGATCTCTAGATCTTTTGCCTCATTTTATCTTAGGGTTCCGTTCCCAAAGGGAAAATATGCCCCTATAACTGAGACTTCGCTGTCTGTTCGTCTGTCACCAAAATGTATCTCATGAACTAAATGTATCTCATGAAAATGTATCTCATGAATAAAATAGCTAGAGAGTTAAAACATTCACAGATGATCTATTTCTCTTGTCACTGAAAAATGCCATGACAAACATGATTTTCAAGACAACATTTTTGGTAAGCACACTTTTCAAAAAAAGAAAAACAATGCTTAAGGTTTGAGGATTAACATTATAATTTAAACAAGTTATAACGTCTTGCACCGAATAAGCATTCTGATAGAATTGAAAGGGCAAACATTTGACAAAAACACTCTTGGCGATTTTAATTACTTTTTCTACAACCATATGTTATTTCCACATACAACAGTGGCATAATAGCTAGTCTTCAACTCTAAAATGAAATGAGTATACAAATAGCGGCATTAAGTACATGAACAGGAGCATAATCATCTTACCCCAATTAATTTTGTGCCACATTCAGCATTTTAATTTGAAAATTTATTTTTCATTGAAGAATGTGACTATGGAAGATTTTTTATCAGTTAAGCAATTCAGTCGTTAGCAATTAATAGGTAGTCAAAGATGAGTATATAAAATAGGTATATTGCACATAGTTGTATGAAGTTTTAATTGTGTGATGTCCTTATATTTACTCTATAAGCGACCGTTTCTTTTTTGTGGGATAATCCTCACATACATGTATGTATATACATATATAATCCTCACGTACATATCCTTTATCTATAAATAATCCTCACGTACGTATCCTATATCGCCGGGAGGAGAAGGATTATGTCAAATTCTCACAATAAAAATAAAAAAGATATCATAGTGATGATGGAAAAACGCGCACGTTTCTATGATTTTTCAAAGACATTCTTCCAACACGACATTACATGTTATCAAATGGTTCTAGCTATAAATAAACGCTTGTCAGCTCTTCCCTTTCCACGAGCATCAGTAACGATATAATTTACGTCAGAGCAGAGCCTGATGTGGCGGTGCGGCGACGTCATCTCAATTATTCCGGCCGAGTAGAAACTTGTCAGCGAGGGCTGTGCAAATTAACTAGAGATATATGACGCAGAATTGCGCTATCTACTGCCTACTCTAAACGAATGGACACTTCAATGTTAAAGTAGATAGTAGATCAATTTTAAGGTTCTATACTAAAAGGTAAAACGGGACCCTACATCGCTGTTCGTCCTTCTGTCCATGTGTCTGTCATTAGGCTGTATCTCATAAACCGTGACAGCTAAAAAGATGAAATTTTCGAAAATAATGCATTTTTATTGCCGCTAGTATAAAAAGAAATACTTAGAGTAATATAAATAATTAAGATTCTCATATATCATACGTGTTTTTTTGCCGTTTATTATATAGATAATGGCATGGAACCCTTCGCGCAATGAGCCCGACTCGCACATAACCGGTTTTTTTTTTAAAGACAGGGAGGCAAACGAGTTCTAGATAATCGATATAATTGAGAAAATGATGTCATTTAATAACGTGTTCAAAACCATCACTACATCTGAGGTACTTATAGGAGTGTACAAATCAAGTACCTAAATCCTGCCTGTTCGTTGCAATAAACTTTTCATATAGCTTAGGGTTCTAGGTATTTTCTCATAGACACTGAGCTGTACTGTTGGAGTTTAGTGATGTTCTGTGAGGACCTGTGATAACCTGTCATGATAGAACATCAGTGCTTTGTAACTAATACTCTAGTAAAGTCAAAGCAAATTAATTTTATTCCAATAGACTATGATCTGAGAATTTTGAATAGTTTATCATCGATGAAATTAATTTGGTTCATGTTAATTTGATTGCCGTCAATAATTTAATAAATTACTAATTTTACTGCCACTTCCAAAGTGCAAACAGTGAAGAAGTGGCGGAACAAACTCCATGACAGCATTTTCGTCAGAGACTTTAATTTACAAAATATGTTTAATGGGTGGACAAATATAAATTGCAGCAAATATAAATTAATTACATTCAAAGATTAAATGTTAAATAAAATTATGACACAAAGAGTAAAACAGCAGGTCACGTCCTTTTTGAGTAGCTATGGTGCGCCCAACATGACTACTTTATATAGCTTTTATTTATTAGCCCACGACAACTCCTTGCGTGACTTGCTATTGTCGATTTTAAGTTAGACCTCCTACAATGCAACCATGAAAACCGCATCAATTTTTTATTCAGATAGTTTGTGGGTGAGACGTGTACAAAGATACGCCAAACATACAAAATTTAAAAACAAAATTAGCTCCTATAGATTCCTTGTTCTTGATTATCTCCCATGTACTAAACAGACAGCTCAGTTAGTTTTTAACCCC
Source organism: Cactoblastis cactorum (assembly GCA_020352625.1). Classification (NCBI taxonomy): domain Eukaryota; kingdom Metazoa; phylum Arthropoda; class Insecta; order Lepidoptera; family Pyralidae; genus Cactoblastis; species Cactoblastis cactorum. Next base: position 4,349 of record JADGIL010003928.1, read on the forward strand.
CGACGCAAAAAGAGGGATGTTATAAGTTTAACGTGTCTGTCTGTCTGTGGCATTATAACTCCCGAACGCATGCAGTGATTTCAATTTAGTTTTTTTTTTTTGTATTAAAGGTGACTTATGTGCGAGTGTTCTTAGATATGTTTGATGAAAATCGGTTGAGCCGTTTAAAAGTTGTGGGGAGTGAAGGTGGGGAGAATTAAAGGGAAATTACTGAAGTTCTTGTGTCGGAGGTTTTTTAAAATTTTAATTTAATTTTGTATTATGTTGCATGTATTGTATAGAAGCGCATTTTTATGTTGATTCAAGTAGATTGGATTGTTTTTAAATAGCTTTGTCTTAGTTCACTTCGAATAAACAATTATTTATTCATTCATTCAGATATAATGTAAATATTTTATACAACCATCCCCTTGGAGCCAGTCTTATTATTTCGCCTATTTACTCGACACGATTCCCGAATATTCTTCAAAAGTCTTAATTTGGTTGTTATCTAAAAGTTTTCGGCTTTGTAACATGTTAAATATTCTTAGTTTGCTTTTAATCCAACTATCCATACTAATGTTATAAATATGAAAGTGTGTTTGTCCGTATTTTACGTCAAAACAGATTAACGGATCAGTGTGATGTTATAAGGCTGCTGGCGAGTGACATAGGCTAGATTTTGTCTCTTTTTCCCCCCTCGCCCCATTCAACGCGCGCGAACCCGCAGACAAAAGCCAGTTATTTATATGTAAAGAAATTGTTAATATAGGCACATACAAAATAGTTATAGAAATAAGTAAACTCAAAGGGGTAACCCTAAATCTCCCCACGTGTGATAAACCCTTTTGCTCTAGTCAGGATTGTTATTTCGCCTTGCAAATTACTTATTTGCCGGCACCAGTGAAATGAAACATAATTCAAATAATTTATGCACTAAAAGTCAGCACCAGAAAGTTTTAACAGTGTGTTTGTATAAGCGCTTTTTACTAGGGTAATTTTCATATCAATCTAATTAATGTAAGTTTTTATTCTACCTTTACATACATACAATTTGTGTAGCTTTGGGCCGCTAACGCCATCTAGTGTTTGTATAAACCTATCCTAGGATTGGTTTTGGTTTACTCTTTGAGCTGCAGAGAGCCTCGAACTGTAGCTTACTTAATTGTAAGCTTACTCAATTTTTGTGATTTATAAGTATTATATAATATTATATTTATTCATTATATTTTTATACAAACGTTAAAATAGAACCCCAGTATTGAAACTCCGCTGTCCATCGCATCTCTTAGCTGTAAATCATGAACTGTGACAGAATTTTATACTTAGATTAAATAATTTATAGATTATTATTAAATATCAGAATTTATGTGGCCGCTAAATTAATAAAAAAAATAACAACAAATACTAAGAATAAAATAATCATTAAAAGGAGCTTCCAAACAAAAAAAATTTTGCCGTCTTCTTATCCTCGCAGGAACACAGAGGACTGTCTGAAAAGTTCCATGATAATAATTTACTGGTTACGGGAAAGCTTGACCTCGCTGAGCTCACTCAATTATTTAGATCTCTAAAATACTTTTACAATGTAACAGTAGTTTCAATAAAAAAAGCAATTAATTAACTCAATTTTTGTGATTTGTCCTTATAGATTTATTTAATTGAGGGCGACTAAATATTCTTAATTTCGTGGGCAAAAGCGATACGAGTTGCACAATTATTACAACGCAGAACATGACAATAGCGCAGAAAAAATATTTTAATATATGCGTACGATCTACAGATAACTATATACGTTAGTTTTATATACATACATAAGCAAATACATATAAAGCGTATACATCAAAGGGCAAAGAGCAATGTATGAAACTAACTAATAATGAGCCTACTATTTCCTCATTGTAGTATGTGTTCGGAGTGTGTTCACGATTTCCTGTAGCCTTGAACAGTTCCTCATTGATAAGGCATTCACACTAATTCTGTACTGTCGACTTACTACTTAGATCAACTACCTTGTGATCGAATTTTCTACGAGGTTTTGTACGGTAACTAACGGTAAAATGGCAAAAATAGCAATGAGTCGAACCGATAGTGTTGACAAAATACTTAAAACCATAAAATGTTGATTGCTAGTGTACATAATGTAACCAAACCGTACGTAAATTTCAATTAAGAGCTTCGATCAATATCGTACGTCGAAGCAAGAGATCGATAAACAATAGGTATGTAGGCACAAGAGTGTCAAATCCAAATGCTCTCATTTGACATTTTTGTGTTAGAATTTGTATAATCGTTTTTATATGTACCTGTACGGTATTGATATTTTTAAACTCAACTAAATGTCATTTCTTTCTCAATTTATTCCATTCAAACGCAAAGATAAGGTGATTTGTGTAAATAAGAAATACAAAATGTAGATGTTTTAATGTATACATACATATAATAATACTGTAACCGAGCTTTGTCTGTACATGGGAGATATTAAAGGGAAAACATGTGAAAGGGTATTTTTACAATCTAAAGAAACCGAAACGATCTTTTTTAGAATTTTTGTCTGTCTGTATGTTTGTATCACACAAAAACTACTGAATATTGATGCTGTTTTTACAATTGTATTGTAGAAGGTTAAACTTAAAATGTTTGTTTCTTTTTCATCTTGAAGACCCGCCTAGAACCTGAGGTATAGTCAATAATAGTTACGCGCGGACGACGTCGCGGGTATAAGCTAGTTACTAAATATAAAAAGATTTTGCTAAAAAACATAACCTTTAAAGTCTGTCTTGTAATATGAAAATACATATGTTGTGATGTCAACTATCTAACAACTGAAATGATTTTTCATTCTATCTTATGAATAAGGGACATTGGTAAAATTTAATATTTTATTTTCATGTATATATGAGCAAATTTATATCATTTTATTAAAATCTTTCTCACTAATCATATGCTCATTTTGCTTGTGACTACATTAAAATTTGGCTTATTAAGAATATCATTTGACACCTAATAATTAGCTACTTACGGTTTCCTTTTAACTTTGCGACAAATAATCAAATGTGATTTAAATTGCAAATTTTATGTTAACATTTTAATTGGTGGTGGAATTTCGTTCCAACACTTTGTCGCCTCAAAAGATAAACTTCCTCTAAAGCCGAGAATATCCATACTAATATTATAAATGGGCAAGTGTTTTTTTTTCTGTATTTAACGTCAAAACGGAGCAATGGATTAATGTAATTTTTTATGTAGAGATAGTTGATGGGTTGAGAGTGCCATAGTAGGCTACATTTTGTTTCTTTCTATCCCCTGAATTTGACGCGAGTGAAGCCGCGAGCAATATAATCTTCTTGATCTTGTTGTCTACTACCCTATTCATAAGAAAGGGATCCCACGTGGGCTCTCCAGTTTAATAATGCTTTATTAATACCTAATCTTAGTCACACACGCTAGGAATAATAATAGTTCCAAAGGCAGAAAAGCTATAGAAATATAATACTTTACATCTACAATGACTGATTATGACGTCAACGACACAACGGTCATTTTATTCCGTTCAAAAAATGTGATACTTGGCGAGTAGCTATGGCCCAGTATGCGAGTATTTTATTACTTGCTTCCTTATATTAAGCTCCCTTTATACACAGAATTTATCTTGCTCAGAAGTTGAGATGTGTAATTAAATAAGGTGTGCAATAACTTAAATTTTCCCGTCTATGAAAATTAGCTTTCTAAGCTTTCTTCTGATATTTGTTATTCCCACCAGTAAATTACCTATAGCATGAAATAATTCCTTTTATATATTAAGTCGAAATTCTTTAAGCAATATTTCGCCTGCGTAGATTAACTTTGATTCAAAGGTGTTCACCATTTTCACCCTCTTCGGGGTGAAATTTTCAAAATTCGTCTCTCAGTGCTTCCCTACACTCTCCAAGTAACATACATGCCAAATTTTAGCTTCTGGCGTTCAGTAGTTTTGGCTGTGCGTTGTTTGTCAGTCAGTCACTCGGTAACGGAAGAGTTTTATATATATTTTATTAGTTTATTCATATAAAGTGTGAACGATGTTAATAGTGTTGCGTATTTGCAGATAATATACTATACTATACTTTTAAATGTAATAATAGTTACAGGACTGGCATAAAACATTTAACATACAGTCGACCAATCTGAAATAACGCTAGCTGTAACTGTGATATTAGTTCTTTGTAGTGAATTATAACAACGCTTTTGACTGTGAACTTTGAGGTCTTATCGAATATCGCCCTATAAATTCATTGTAAAAGCGCCCTTTTTACCTTAATATAGAGACCGTGCAGGCCAATTTCAAGTGTTGTTAACGGTAAAGCAGTAATTTATCATTAACATCACGTGACCCGCCTGCTCGTTTGCCTCCCTCTTTCATAAAAAAATAATTAGTAGTTTACAAATAAACAGTGTTGAATTACAAGACTGTATTTTAAACTTTGTACCAGAGTTTATTTGAATCTTGAGTTAAAATTACGCCGTATAAAAATATTATACTCAGTTGAAAAATTTCCATTTCAACTGAACTTGACAGAGTATTATGGTACTATGAATACATCAGCTTAAACTTAATGTATTAGTTTATTCAAGAGGAACTTAGACAATATCTAATTACGCATATAGATACGTCATGTGATCGTATTTTTAACCACTCACCCAGAAATCCGCCCAGATACGATTTTTTTTTTTGGACATCTCTAAAGCCATTTAAACAAAGTATCTTAGGCAACCCAAAGGTCAAATTAATCAATCATAGGATTGGTTTCAATAAATACTAGTTGGCGTTCAGGAGCCACAGATCTTTCATTTTAATTTAAAACAATTAGATGATCAAACTTTTAGACTTGAATTACTTGATTGTTTGAAATGGAAGATGAAGATATTATATTGAGAACCCTTTTGAATGCACGCGTAAATGTGCACAGTTATATATTTATACTAAGTTATTTACTTCATTTGGTTCGTATTATCACCCATTTTGACTCTTTCAAACAAAAGAACTTCTTCTTGTCTTACTTATCAAAAACTTTTTAAAATCATCTATTTTTAATTTTTTGCAAAGCTAGTTACTTGTAGCCGGCACGGCCGAGCTCATATAACCATTCCCCAATAGCAGAATTTTTCGTTCAAACCTTTAGGTCGCCGCGTCGCCTCGTTTCACATCATTAGAAATCGGGCTGCGTGTTGCGCCACAATGCTTGCCGAGACCAACTTGTTAGAAAGGTCGGGACATTTTTTAACAGAAACTATAGAGTGAAAGTTGCTAGTGGGCGGCCATTTTGGCATTGCCAAATAACATAATGCAAAATAATTAAAATACAGAACAAGTTCGTGAGTCCAAGCATAACGGGTACCGTTATGCTACTTGAAGCTACAGAAATTCGACATGGATGATTTTTTTGCCATTATAATTATCAGCTCACTCTACTTAGGCATTTAATTTAACTTATACAAATATTACTAAACTGTCGGCGAGTTCATATCCCACGGCTGGTAAACGGTCTCACTCGTAATGAACTAAGAAAGTAATAAGACTCCATTAAGGAATCTGTGCGAGGTCGTATCAACTTAATTACAATAGTATGCCTGGATATGCTTGTTAGTAGACTCGAGTATATAAATTACTCCACTAACAACATCTAACAAAAACAATAGCATCTAAGAACACAAAGTGTTGTTTGAAGAGAAACATCTTTTCCTTATTTGATCTTGACCTGCTCTCATTTTCAGGGAACTCACTAGTAACTCTTATTTCGTCCTGCTTTTCCTCCTGACTCCAATTAAGTTTTATTGCATTTTTTTGAAGTGACTCATTTGTGCTCTCTTTCTTGCGATGTATATAAGTTAGAAACTGCAAGCAGTTCGCCGCATGGCAACAGGTGCCGAATAGAAAGCATTTTTCACAGAGTATCTGGCGCCTGAGGGCACTCGACTCTCCATATAATTACAGATGACGTAATCTCAAAAGTTTCCAATCTCTCTGTTATGAAGAAAGGCACAAACTACTTACATTTCTTTTTATACCATATTCGATGATCGATGCTAATAATATCATTTTCAAATAATTTGTCTTATTTTTAATGTCCATCATGTGATCGTTCACACAGGGCAAGGGGCACAACGACAGATGTTCCACAGTTGGAGAAACACGCACCATATTCGTATAGGCTTTGCGTGTTTAGAACAACTTAAGGTTTTCTTTTACAGTCCCATAAAAATAGACCAAGGAACATCTACCGTTAGCTATTTATTGTGAATAGAATAAAAAGTAAATTAAAATTAAACATATAGAGGAGATAAAAATAATGTGGAAGTTGGGGGGTTCATTTGGTACTAACTTTTAAAAAAATTGTAAAATGATTGAGCAAATGGATTTTAAAAATTCTGTAAAAGAAGTCCATCAAAGAATTTATGAGATATGGGATGACTTCGATATTTACATATCCTATTTCGAACTCTGTCGAACAAACATGATCTTTGCAATTTATTAATGTTAATTGTATAAAACCGTAATGCGCGAATCTGACTCACACTTCGTCATTTATTCCACTGTTTCTGACTAGTCACCTCATTCATTCTCCCATTTGTGCGAAGTGAGTATTATGCGACTTTACCTTGTTATTATCCTTCTTCTGGCCGGCTTTCCTGTTTTCCGTATACATTCGTGCCAATCTAAAATAACTGATCTCAGTCATTTGAAATGCCGTAGTTTTTGGCCGGCCATTATAACTGTTCTCGCCAGAAGACGTTTCGGCCAAACAGACGACGATGAGTATTGACACGCAAGAATTTAGCAAATGTTCTATCCCATTCCCCCTCATAGGATCGCATTGATTCTCTCATTCGTGCACAGTTCACCTCCAAATGCTATTCGGCTCCAGACAGGGCCAAACTTGCTGGACAGGTTTCTATAAATAGGTTCGGTGAATTTTTGGAGAATAGCTCAAGTTGCGCCCGCGCAGTCCCGAAAATGTAGCCTAATCGAATTTGCCATTTTTAAACCTCGACGTGATAATGTTGGCTGTTGGATAACATTTACCTCTACATTTGTCTGTCTGTAGCACAGATCAGACTGCAACTACAAAATTATTGGCTAGACCTCGTCATAAACAGTTTATATTGATTAATATTAAAAGTTTATTCAGACTACTCTATACTTTAATATAAGGAAAGAATTTTCAATAAAACTTATAGTAAATACCAAACACCATATAACTTTTAGAACTTTGTCTCTATCTTTTGGCTATATCAAGGGGCACAGTAGTGCCCTCGCCAGGACGAGTCAAGCGAAGCGCAAGGGCACTACTTCATCCTATATTCCATTTCCATTTCATGTTATATAGTTAAAAACTTCAAGATAAAATGTCATCAGTACAATCATTAAACTGGTAGCTTGTAGGATAGAAGTAGTTATTATATAGTTTAGATTTTATTAATGTCTAAATACCCCCGATTTCGTCACTGATTCATTGACTCATCAAAAATCATAATATCAAAATGCTGAATTTTTTTATGTAAGCTGATATTTTGTACAAAGACAACAAAAAAATTATATACCCTAATCTAAGCTAACATATCCCTTCAGAAAGGAGGTAGATGTTTGTATGAGACTTGCACTACATTTTGTACTAGATATAATAATGAAAATTATTAAACTACTTCTTATAACTAATAAAAAATACTTCACGCCACCTTCATGAAATGTATGAAAAAGTGGTCAGATCTCATGTAGAGCCAAGATTCGTAAAGGCCTAACTTCAAAAACTCTACATTTTAGTCAAAACCTTTAGCTTGGCTGTTTTGCTACCGTCACGAAGATTTCATAGGAAAGAATTTTCCTTGAGCGTGAAATGAAACGGCCAAGCCACATTTATTATTTATTTTTGCCCGTCTATCTATGTACGGTTCCAGGGATATAATTTATTATAATCATCATTTTAGGGATCCGTTTTTGCCATTCGTCTACGAAACCTTATAATGACTAATTCTAATAAATTATCGTATGGAAATTAAAATGTTATGTTGCAAAAGCTGAAAGTTAAAACCTAATAAAGTGATGGTTTTTTGTAAACTGTTCTACAAAATTTTAATAGTAACCTGTATTAGTACTTATGAACCAAAGTTGCTTTCTGTTGTATGCTTAGATCGTTTAAACTACGCAATGGATTTGATGACGAGACGGGTCGCTATTGCATAATAAATGCCAAAATTCGTGTGTTCTACAGTTACAAACTGGAGATATCGTCTCACATACGATGATATCACGGATTAAATATAAGTATTGATGATATCTCTGGTCCTAAGCGGCGCCAAATCAAGATGAAAACCTACCATAAAATTTAAATTAGACCATCTACGATAGCACTGTGAAACCCGCATCCAATTCCATCATGTAGTTTTTGCGTAACATACTGACAGACAGACAAAAAATAAGAAAAATATGTTTTCTATCATGATCTAACCGGGTATTAAAGTCGGGACCTCTCAGTACAGTGGCAATGACTTTACTACTGTGGCAACGAGATTGTCAATAGCAAGTGTAGCGGTAACTTCTCTTGATTAAATATACTGCCGATATCGCGTGCACAAGGCCACGTAACCTCTGGTCCTGCTCCTAATAAATTATTCTATGAAACGTGGCTGAGCGTTGACTATACTACATATGTAAAATATACGTAGTATAATTGAACTGTTCTTGTGTGTTCAGCTGTGCGTCGGCTTTTTATGTTTTATTTGTTAATATATTAAAATATCGACAGTGAGTTTCTCTTCATACGTTGGAATATACAGGGTTGTATTAGTGGGCCTTTGAAAAAATCTTCCTCCCACTATCATGAGGTTGATACGCGTGTTACACCTTTATGTAATGTTCAAAATAAAAAAATCCATTTTTTATACCATTACTTTCTCGCAGTATATTTTTTAAGTTTGGCCTGCGATCACCTTAAATCTTTGTCCAGCATTTCCAATTTAAAAAGCTAAAATAAATCATAAAGAAGTGATAGTACTTCTACTGGCTAGAACCCACGCCTTTTTAGAAAATATATATCAATATTCAATGGAGAAATGATTAAATTTTTGTAGTGGTATGGAGCTGCTACTTTGTAGTGGTATGGAGCTGCTACTTTGTAGTGGTATGAAGCTACTACTTGTAGTGGTATGGAGTCTGCTGCTTGCTTTGTTAGCCTGCAGCATGAATGGGCCGGCTCGTCCGGGGAAGTACCGCACTCCCACAGAAGACCGACGCCTGAATGACGGCTATCGGCCGCCATGCTCCGTTCGGTGAGTGGGAGAGCCGAAGGCCCAACTTCTCCACCCTTCCCAAATGGGGAGGGCGGAGGTTTTTTATAGGCCGGCAACGCTTCTGTAAACCCGCATGTGTTGCAGTTGTCTATGGGCGGCGGTGAATATTTAACATCGCGTGACCCGCTTGCTCGTTTGCCTCCCACAGACATAAAAAAATGAACAAGCAATGCACGGCATTGTTACTTCATTTTTTGGTAAATCAGCTGAATTTTATTCGTTCCACAGGTTCTAGAAAAAATTCACACAAATGCACTTTAAATTTCATACGAGCTCTATGCAGCTTTATTGATTGGTCATTTTACAATGTAAATCTTTATATTTGCGGTAGTTGGATGAATAGTTGAACTTTTTTTTTTAACTCTTTTATTTGGACTCATTTTTCTGCATGAATTAATAATGTTTCTCTTAAAATTTCAGTTTATGCTTTTTACCCATGCTGGCTGACTCTACATGTCGCTATTCGTTTTGAATTTTTAATAAAAATGAATAATTATTTATTTCATTATGTCAATAAATAGAGTACAAAAACGTAAAATTTGCGCCAAAATATTTTTATATTCAAATAGACTAGATTGTAGCACTTTTTAATTGTCATAACATGACGTAAAAAAAAAAAAATTACTACGAGTTGGCGGCACTGGTAAAGTCCTTGCCTATCAACTAAGAGATCTCGGGTCAATATCTCTGGTTTTAAGCGGCGTACAAAATGAAACCTATGCTATATTTTAAGTTAACCTCCTACGATATAACTGTGAAAACCGCATCAAATTTGTCCAGTAGTTTTTGTGTGATGCGAGTACAAACATACAGACAGTCTAAAAACAACAGTTTGGGCTTCTATTGGCCCTATAAAGAGCTGCTATATACTTACTTCCTTTTTTAAATATCTCTCATGTATAGACATAGCTCAGTTACAATTTTATTATATGTTTACATTTAAGTTTTTATTGTAATTTAATTGTATTAATATCTATTTATTTAAAGACACAGTATCACATGTGTGCCTGATTATCCCTGGTATTCCCGTAGGCAAAGCCGGGGTTTGGTATTTATATTAAGAGTCGGCTTAATGGTAAGTATCTATGGAAATTCAGATAAAGTGGTTGAAAAAATATGTAGACCCCTAAAAGATGTAGACTGGAAACTTGCACTTTTTTATTTTAGATATTGTATACCTAATTGTTGTTTGGCTGTGGTAATCAGGCTTCTTTTCGAGGTAGCCTAATTAGTATGTGCGATCAAAATGTTAAATGGTCAACGGCTCCAAACCAGCAAATTTAAATGCTTCATACTCAAATTAGGTCACTCATTTTTACTGATAAAACCAGTTTTTTATATACAATTTACTTGAACTTGTCCGTTGTTGCAGTTCATTGTTGGAACTTGTTCCTCTACTTATAAAGAAATCATGACCTGTCGGTTCCTCTCGCGATATTAAACCAAGACATTGCTCGCGGTTTCCTTTCGATTAATCTATAAATCAGATAAACGTCTTGTTATATTTCTTCATTGTTACAAGACGGAATTTAAAGAAAATTATTACGGTATATTATGTATATGAACGGATAAAAATAGATTTAGATATTTTACATTACAATGAAATATGACGAAAATTAAATAAAATTATTATGA
>JADGIL010003929.1:0-23194 GCA_020352625.1 Cactoblastis cactorum
ATGACAACAGCTCTTATTGACCCCCGACGCAAAAAGAGGGGTGTTAAAAGTTTGACGTGTCTGTCTGTCTGTCTGTCTGTGGCATCATAACTCCCGAACGCATGCAGTGATTTCAATTTAGTTTTTTTTGTATTAAAGGTGAATTATGTGCGAGTGTTTTTAGACATGTTTGATGAAAATCGGTTGAGCCGTTTAAAAGTTGTGGGGAGTGAAAGTGGGGAGAATAACCGCAAAATATCTGCAAATATACTGGGGTGGGGTCTCAAATGAAACCATATTTTTTACTTTTTAAAGGGAAATTACTTAAGTTCTTGTGTCGGAGGTTTTTTAAATTTTAAATTTTATTTATAATATATATGTACAAGTTAGCGTTTGAATGTCTTTTTGTCTCACCTCACTCACTCAGGCGATTGTTATATAATTTTGCATATGTTATGTCTGATGGACAGGATACCTTTTATCCGAATAACAACTTCAAAGTTGCCAAGGGATACGCAAATGCGACGGAGGCTAAGCCGTGTGAAATAATTAATATAACAGCGGTGATTTTATTTAGATGTGTATTATTATTACAGAAACCCTTAGATCATATATCAGAAACCCAATTTACACTGATATATTCTGATAGTTTTAAATGATATCATATCATTATATCAATAATGTTTAATGAAACAAAACAGCGAGCAAAATTAACTAGCTCAATATTGCACTAAAAGCACAACTATGGACACATTTTATGAACTATCGATAAATTGAGTATCGCTGGTAATAATTAGTGATTCACCACAGAGAGCTTGATCCCAGTTAGAACCATACGCCCGTGGCCAGATGCAAATTTATTTGAATCGCGAATAGACGTCCAAATTTTCGGTAAAAATTAGTTTCTGTGTTTTACTTAACACATACAAATATTATACTCTATGGGATCATATTAAACAAGCTTTTAGCCATGGCTGGCCATGCGTCCCATAATTCCCGATCCTATTGGAATTTAGCAAAATCCTTTCTTAGCCTGCACCTGTGTCCTAAATAGGACCCTCATACAAAAGGTGGGACCCATATTACTTAGTTTCTGAAATGTACTTCTTAACCTTTATATGTATATATGTATGTACGTACATGTATGTATATAGATGAGGTTACAACTAATGCAATATATGTACCCGAGCTCATTTAGGATGAAACTCATCTCATTGAACCCGGATTATAGCGAGGTTTATTTTTTTAAATTAAACTTCGATGCACCAATCCTGTGATGTTAGATTTAATATCATCGGAGTGCTTTCAGAATAATCCCGTATTGTTGATATTTTATTCTTTTGCTGACTAAACAACGAGATAATCTCAGATCATTCAAACAAGATATGACGTTATGATTTTTACGTTGATAAATTAGAGTACACAGATCGTGCACTTGAAAGAAGAATTAAGCTTAAACTAGGTCAATTAGATGGCTATTGACCCTGGACCGATCTACTGAAAGTGACGCGGTTATTAGTAAATCTTTTGTATATACGATTTTATTTCTAAATTACATTTTGCAAATACAACTTTCGATAACAAAAAGCGCGTCCTCAGTGTTGGAGCGTCTATAGGCTGCGGTGACCGCTTCCCATAGGGTACTTAGAATTAAAAAAAAATCTATAAAATATTATCAAAAACTTAAAACAACATAATTTTATTGCATTGAAAATGTTTCCTTATTGCAAATAGTTCTACTTCTCGAGTGGTTTTGCAATCGGTTCGGTGTCAATTGCCACTTGAATGAACTAATTACTACTTTACAAGGTTTTTACCCATAGATGAAAGGAATTTTTATCGTTTGAATGATTAACCCTAAGTCATATAATCAAGGAAAAAAATAGGACGTTAAGTTTTTAATTAATTACTATATTATTATTTTTTTATGAAATTCCCTTAATATTAAAATGGCACAGGTTACTCCTTTCTTTTCCTACAAAGATTTCTTCTACGAGTTTGGCATCAGAACAATTAGGCATAATGGTTTTTAAATTAATAATTGTAATTAGTTAATTGTATTATAAACCGATGTTGTGTTGTTGACGTTCGTTGTCCCACCAATTTCCTTAATACAGATGCGATTTCACAGACAAAGTATAGCCCTTTTCATAGATCCTTTTATGATTTCAGTCATAAAATATGCTATTAATTTATATAACTTTAGGAAAACCTAAACATATATAAGACACGTTTTGTTTTTTGTGTAACTGTTGTCTTACGAGAAACTATATCCAACGGAATTCTTCTGAGTGGGCCGATATCGTGCATGAAACATATTCCGTTTTATTTCAAAACACTGACTATAATACTAGTAGACCTAGTGTTATAGTCCGTGTTTTCCTAAAGAAAAAAGAAAGTTGGATTAATCTACAGACTAATAATCTTTATTAAAGTATAACCCTAAGCTATAGAGTATACGATTTTGTCCAAGTCATTCGAGGAGGACGATTATATCAATTGTCATGATTGCCCTCCACGATCACATCCGTATTAGCAAAATAAAATACAGTTGTAATACAACCGTCAGTTAATGAATACATATGGCGCGGAGCCGCACGGGTCAGTACAACTGTATTAATACAAATAAACTTAATTAAGTTGTCTGTTTGTAAGTCCTACGTTTACAAATGGGACCTGTATTGAGAATCAAGAAAAAAATGTGTTTATAAACATTTATTAAAATAGAAAAAGTATTTTAAATTTCAACTAATACTGCCCAACAGATTTTGTTATACGTATCAGTTTATGCATTTCACGTGACGATGAAATTCTGCACAATTTTTTGTGGGTTGCTTCTGTTAGCCACGTATTTTTTTTAGCAATGTAAACTTTTATATTTTCGCAGCTCAACCTTCCGTGCATCACTGAAAGCGAAAAAATAGATTGCATTTACTGGATACCACTCGTCTCGTGCAGATTGTATAATAAAATAGACCTTAAGTTGAGGATTCAAAGAGGCGTTGGGCAACCGACCCATTTGTGATTCTTGCTTCTTACAAGAAGCACATAGTCTTTCCTATAAATCGTGGCCTTTGAGTTTTGCAAATATTGTCTAAGCAAGAAAGTTGTGCTTTCATGAGTATGTTATGTATGTGTAATAGTTGTTGAACCTTATCATAACTAACGCATTGTGCATAGTGCATACCCAGCATTTTTGTCATTTTGTATTTTTCGTAGTTTTTATTTACGTTATATCTAGTCATTAATATTCATCATTATCATATCATCAGTTTGAGGGCGTTACATTGTTTTGGTCCTTCGAGCCGGATCAGCTTTATATAAACCAAATATATAAACTTGTACTCTGCCTGCCTCTACAGGCAAAAGGCGTGTTAATATGTATCTATCTGTATATACATATGTATATAAACTGTTGTTTAAAGCCTGCTTCTTGTTTATTTTACGTTTGTGTAAATCTGGACGGGCAAAATCAACACGGATATCCGCATTTTGACAGGAGGCACGCATCAATGACTACTGTCGCAACCGTTGTTTTTTGTTGGACACTAGTAGTTTCGATATTTTTTTGTTTTTTTTTGTTTGTTTGCTGTAATGAACATGAATATGAAAGAAATATAAGAATATAAAATAAGAAGAAATATATGGAAAGAAGCAAAAATGAAAATATATTATATACATATTACATAAACAATTATCTATAATTATTTATCATAAAACAGTCAGGTATGTTACGATTATTTAAATCTATATTTAAATCGATAGTGAAGCCTGGTCCTTGAAGTCCAATAAAATCACATAAATCTTGAGAGCAACTCGCAAACGTTTTTATTCGCTCGCTCAATTCAATCACGATCACATCCACATCCCATATAGGTATCCTATACAACTTAAAGCCAGTATTGTAGAACGGTTGTGAAACGTCAGTAAAAATTTATTGATATTCTCTGGTTGCTAGAGACCTTTTACCGATTTTTAGCTAAGAATTAATTAAAAGTAGTGCAAAGTTGTAAATGTAAGCAGTGTTGCAAATACGTCACTATTACTATTATTGGTACAGTCAACTGCATGTCACTCGTGATCTTGCACAATAAATTTGAGTAAGTTCATGTGCTATTGACCGTATGTTTAATTTACGTTAATCTCGTCCTTTTCCTAGCCATCGTAAATATCTAGGTGTTTTCTTTATTAATAAAACCAGATCTAAACTTATGTACATTTATTTTAATATTCCCTTATATAAAGCGGGATATTTGTTCAAACGTGCTAATCTTAGGAAGTACTAGCCTGGTTTAAATAATATTTTAGTGTTAGATAGTCCTATCAAGAATGGCTTCAAGCTATTTTTATCCTTTAATTCTCAGGAAAACCGCAGGTCGGCCGCTAGTAAGTATATACAACCACTACAAACTAATCGTAGTTGAAAGATTAATATTTACTAAACGAGAAATCCCTAGGGATGAGAGTTGCCCAACCATTCGCTATTAATAAAACTGAAAAGTGGTTTTGATATTTCATTTCGTACTTTTATTTGAATTTTGGACCGTCACGGCTTACTGAGCGTCGGATAAACTGAAAGTTTACGTTAAAGCGAAGTTGCGAACGCGTGAAAATCCGAAAATGTCACTTGCACTGCACCTCTGATGGGCATAGCGTTGGCGTTTCGTTCCTCATTAAAGTTTTCCCATCCGACGAATACCTTTCATGTCATACACAAACACGTTATTTCGTTGCCGTTTTGAGAACTAAATCATTTAGATTTGTTTTTAATTATTATTTTTAATAGAGGATAGATTTCGAGGGATTTAATTGTTGTAAACAATGGGTGATAAGTTGTGTTAAGATTTTTTGTAAAAAGTTGTTCAAAACCAGAATGGTATAATTTTTTTTCTTTATTCCGTGACTAAACATGACTCATTCCTTATTTACTCACTTTTAATGATATTTACTTGGTAATCTACCTGCATTAGAATGGATTTGGTATTATTTTCTTTCAAATCAATCCGCAGGT
Organism: Cactoblastis cactorum; assembly: GCA_020352625.1. NCBI lineage: Eukaryota > Metazoa > Arthropoda > Insecta > Lepidoptera > Pyralidae > Cactoblastis > Cactoblastis cactorum. Next base: position 4,991 of record JADGIL010003929.1, read on the forward strand.
TTTGGAAGTGAAAATTAATATAATAAAATAATTTTAAAATACTATTCTCCGTAGTGACAAAACCAATTGCATTTGCTGGTTTGAAAATTGTTTAATAACCATTTTGTTATATGTATAGGTGGAATATAATTCACACTCGTGCAATATCGAGTCTTATAGTGCACCTCGTCGTAATTATACATACATAAATGTACTATTAGCTGACCTAATAGACGGTCTCCTAACTATAGGTAAATATTGTCAATTAATGATTATGAATATTATTATTTTATTTAATATATAGTTTTCTTAAATTGTCTTTATCTTTGATTAGAACATCCTCCTGACAAAATTAACATAACAAAACATGAATTTGCTCCATCTTTCTTTCACCCAACGAAATTGTTTCATCCGTTTACGCGTGAGGCGATGACCAATAGAAATAGTGATACATTTTTTAAATTTTATTTATAAGATTTTTATTTCTAATCTAATATTTTTCAGAGATTTTATTCATGGTTTTGAAGTTTACGGAATTTTCTCTTATATATAAAATCCTTCCTTTAAATATTGTCGACACGCCGCGATAGAAATTTCTAACGTCCTACTCATGCGAGAAATGCGATTATACAACGCTTGGGGCTATTTCTTCGAGCTAATAGGGCTATATCTAAAAATCGATAACATCCTTAGTGCATGCGACCGTCTCTGCTAGATATTAAATTATGACAGTATATACACATATTTGATGAATTTTTCAATATATTTATTAATAACGTAGACTTTATACGAGGAAAGAGCGTAGAGGAACATTATATTAAAGTGTGTAGTTATGAGTTTTCCAGTACGTTCGTTGATGATAGTCGATATGGGGAAATTTTTTTAAAAGGTAAGGACATTTTAAGCTTACGATATCCCACAGCCAGTATGTTTTGCGATACATATTACAGGAAAACTATAATTTCTTTGGGTTTGTGCTTGGACATGAATAATAATAAATTTATACAAATCACACAAATTGATTTAGCCCCAAACTAAGTTTGAGACTTGTATTTTGGGATACTAACTCAACGACATTGTATTTTATAATGATAAATACATTGTATCTAAGACCCAGGCCAATCATAAAAATACCTTATTTTATTATGACACGAGAAATATTTTTCATCAAAATAGTACCCATGCCAGACAGACGGAGGGAGAATTCTTAGTAATAGTGTCCCGTTTTTACCATTTGAATACGGAACCATAAAAAGAAACTTTAAAAATTGCGCTTGTAGTTTAAATTCGTAGTAGTAGTGCTAATTAATATCTTGATACATTTATTTTACTACTACTAGCTTTTATCCGCGGGTTTACGTCAAATTCGGAGGGGAGGGGAGCGGGGGGAGGGGGAGAGGCAATGAGACACAAAGTAGCTTATGTCACTCTCCAGTCCTTCAAAAGTCACAATCCTTTGCTCCGTTTTGACGTGATATACGGACAACAAACTACAAAGTCCGGCAACGCTTCTGTGACCCCCCGGGTGTCGCAGGTGTCTATGGGCGGTGGTGATGACTTAACATCACGTGACCCGCCTACTCGTTGCCTCCCTCTGTCATAAAAAAATACACACTTTCGCATTTATAATGAAACGGATAAAATACTCTTACTTAATTTTAAATTTATAATAGTGCTCTAGGATGTCCCGCGCAGTTTATAAACTGAATGACAAAACAATCAAAACTTGTGCAGAGTTGTGAAGCTGAAGCTATACCCACAAAGGTAAATCGTTCGTCCTATCCTACAGTTGCTTTCAATTTACTATAACTGTGAATTATGAAGATTCATCCAGAGCCGACAACGTGCGTGTGAGACCCCTAGAGTTGCAGGTATTTATAGGCTGCGGTAATCACTTCCCATCAAGTTGGCTGCATGACGACTCCTTCGTCGCTTTATATATTAGAAAAAGCATAGTTTTATCTATTGCTTGATGTAGTGTTTCACACTTTTTCACAAGACTCAGTGATTTATCGCAGTGTATTCAACGTAAATATGTAAATCAGCTGTTGTAAAATGTTAAATAAATAAAATAAATAAATGATCATACCATCAATATTCAAAAGACATAACAAATAAAGACAATACATTTAATATCTACCTTAAAAGATTCTCCAACTGAGATATATTATCTTTAAACTGCTTACACTTTGCATTTAACTCTTCAATATGTTTCTCCTTCCTACTGATATTTTCTTGAAAACTTGCCAATTGTGCTTTTGAAGTTACATCTAAACTTTTTTGCCACTGTATCCTTTCCTGAAAATTTATAGAATGATTCATACACTTTATTCCTTTATTAATTACTAGCTGTGTACCCGCGACTTTGTCAGCTTTGTCATAAAAGCAGAAGAGACATGATTTATGTACATACAAACTTTCACCCCCCCTATTTAAGTATATTAAGGGCTGATTTAAAAAAAAGTAACCAATGTTTGAACGCGGTTTTTTAACTATATATACCAAATTTCATTTAAATTGGTCCAGTGGTTTAACTGTGAAAGCGAAATAGACAAACTTTCACATTTATAATATTAGTATGGATTATTTAACATATTATTTATTAGTAAACCTTTTTTTTTTTTAATTTTTGACTATAAAAAATATTATTTACTAATAAATGCAATTTAGAACAAAAGATGTTTAATATGTATCATACAGATAAATCACATTTTTTTAGACAGAGTCAATACTGGAAGGCCACACTCAGCTGAATGTTGTGCTTATGGATAGAATGAAGATTCAGATATAGTGACAGGTTACTAGCTCACCACCTATGAGAAGAATTCCCTGTTTTAAGCCTCACACCTTAATTGACTTTTACAATCTTAGCAGGAAAAGATAGTTTGCAAATTGTATGTTTTCTTTTTTTACTCAAGACTGGTATGCATAATGTTTAATATAATAAAAATAATCATAAGATTTTGCATGACAAAGTAAGAAATATTTTAAAAGCTCACAAATATAAATTTAAACCACTATATTATTTATGTATACTAGCGACACGCCCCAGCTTCTCACGGATTTAAAAACAATCCATTGCACAGTTTTAAAGATATAAATTTTCAAAGGCACAGATAGTGGAAAGCGACTATATTTTATACTATGTAGTGATAGAATTGATAAATTGACAGAATTATAAATTTATATCAAAAGTATGTAAAGTTTGTGATAAGTAAGTAATTTTAATTAGATGCTCACCTGATTTAATCTGTCCTTCTCCTGTCTCAATGATTCTTGGACCTCTGACTCTCTTCGAAGTCTATCCTCTTCGATTTTGCTCATTTTTAATGTTAAGTCATGAACTTTGCGCTCTAAATTAGCACATTTGTCACTCCAAATTGTCTCTGTATTTGATGCTGAACTTTTCAATGATGACAATGATTTCTAGTTATGAAAATAAAACAAGTGGAACATATACAAAATTGGTTTATATAACACTAGTCTATTCTATTATAATGCAGTAAGTAATTGACATAATCTTTGCATGCAAAGAACTAAAGAGACCTAATGAATTTTCTAGAATAAACACTGTTTCACAAATCATACATTCTTACTATTAAATAATAAATATTAATAATCAAACATACAAATTTATATTCAGACAATTAGTCCACTTTCTTTCATTATATCTATACATATAATAAAATTGTAACTGAGCTATGTCTGTACATGGGAGATATTTAAGAAATACATATATAGGGTTTCTTTATAGGACCTATAGAGACCAAAACTGTTATTTTTATAATTTTTCTGTCTGTATGTGCATCGTATAAAAACTATCAAACAGATCTGGATGAAATTTGGCACAGTGATGAACTATGACCTAGATTAAAAGATAGGCTACTTTTTATCCTGGAAAAATGTACGGTTCCCAAGGGATATAATTTATTGTAACCAAGTAAGGGGCTGACAAAATATCCATTGGTCGGACGAAGTCGCGGGCATTTGCTAGTTATTACTAAAAAAAATTAATAAATGGTGACAATACACAAAAACTTACTTTTAAGTTAAGAATAGTCTCAGCCATATGTTGTTTTATATCTGCATCAGTAGCTGGTCCGGTACACAAGGACAAATGTACTAATCTCTTGAATTCATTATGTTCAATAATTTCAAAATAATACTGAACTGGATTGGTCTGCTGCATAATCATAAACCTGAAATATTCCAGTTTATAAATTTAACACATAATTATCATGTAATCTTTCACTAAAAGTATAAGTAAAAGTATAAAGTGTAACCGATTTTAGAGAGAAACATTGTAATAGTATAATAATTAATTAATTATCATAGTAGTTCATTAAACTATTAAATATGAGAAATTGTACCTGGGACCTCCCAGCAGCAGATTGATTCGTAGGAATGCCTTAACTTTCTGAAGCAAATAATGACCACCATTTTTTCAAGTATTCTAATCTTACTTACATAGTGTTAGCTGCACACTGTTGAAAAAGTCGTACCAATTGAGATGGAAAGTTATCAAAATCTATAAGTAAACCTTGTTGTTTCTTTAAATCTTCATAATCAAGACGTGTTATATGTAATATGCACAGAAAACTTGGATCATCTTCATCTGACAATGATATTTTCTGTAAAAATATTTCCAACAAATAATTTTTGATTTTATCTGGTATAGATTTAATAAACTAGTAATATAGCTCTCTATAACGGTTTTGATTACGACGAATATCTTGATACTGAATTACTGTATTTCTAAAGTGAGCTCCCTTATGGTTTGTAAAGCAGGATTTCAACTTACAAATTCAAAACGTTTAACTTACCAAACCATCAACTTCAAAAAGTTTATCTACAGATACAGTTATATCTTTCTTATAGTCTTCAAAACCACGTTTAAATGTTATATAGTATTTTCCACGGTGAAAACTTTTCGCAGCCATAATATTGTAAAAAAATTATTTCACACCAATGTAATTTAAATAAGAGCCTAAAAATCTTGAAAACAAAACAACAGTCAAACCTCGGAGTCAAAGAGTAAAGTAATACCATCCATAGATAAATAATATGTAACAAGAGCAATAGCACCAACATTTCGAAAATAAAAAAAATATTTTTGATATTGACAGCTGGAGATATCTTGTTGAATTCCCGCCAGATTAACTAAACAATTTAGTGTATAATCGTATTCCGTCAGGAAATTATATATGGAAAAAACATAAATTCAAACAAGCAAGCAACCATTCAAGTTAAAAATGTGGAATGGTGAGTTTGGTATTATAATATCTTGCTATTTCCATGTCTACTGTTGTTTGTATATGTTCATACTTATAATCATTTTCTTTCAGATCAATCCGTTGCCGGTGGAGGATTTTTTAATTCACCAGGTCAGTTTGGAAACACTGCTACTCCGAATCAGGCTCAGAAATCGGTAAGATACCGTACCTTTTAAACCTTGTAGTTTAAGATCTTACCAGGACATTAAATATTATTACAATTTCTAGGGTAGAAGAGCTTCGCGTACTGCTCCCATTGTAATAAAACAAGCAATACACTGTGGAGATGATGGTATTAAAATATGGGGTACAGAAATTCAGATTGTATCATTAGTAGCTCGTGTAAGAAATATTAGAATTCAAAGTACTAAAATAACATATACGATTCAAGATATCACTGGTCGGATGAGAGCTGTTTTATGGCTTGAACAAGATGCAATGGAAGAAGATGTAAGTACCTTACAGTATGAGTATACTTATAGTACCTTACCTTCTTGAGTATAATATTTCAGTTCATAATGTATAAACTGTGAATTTTTCCATTAAATTCCAAAATGCTTTATTCTTGTGTATCATCAAAAACAGTTATCAAAAACTTGAAGCATGTGTCTTATAACTTGTTAAATTTTTACTGGCAGTTGTTATTATAATAATATATTACTGCCTTATTACTTTTCAGGATAAGACCACACCAAAAGTTCAAGTCAATGACTATATACAGATATATGGCAATGTCAAGACAAATAAAGGAAAAAAAGTGATAATGGCTTTTAAAATAATGCCAGTAACAGATGTTAATGCAATAACATTCCATTACTTACAATGCATTAATAATAAAGTTAAGATGGAAGCAGATTCTAAAAAGGTAAAGTGAGATACATGTTAATATGTCCCTGACTTGATTAATTCAAGAGAATCAGGAAATGGTCTTGTTTATTAATAACAAATCCCTTTTATTTTAGGAAAAAATTGTCAGTAATAACATGTCTTCAGATAGTGGTTTACCAGCTAATTCAATGGTTGGAGCAGTTGATAATAGTGCATCAGTTAATGGATTGAACCCTCGACAAATGATGGTTTTCAATCTCATTCGTGCGTCAACTATGGAGCAGGGAATTAGTAAACAGGATATGTATGAAACCTTGAAAGATCGTATGTCACAAATGGAGTTTGAGTAAGTTTTGCTTATCTATAGCTATTCTTATAATGATATGATTTCCTACCCCCTGATGTGCAGAATACTAATATTATAGATGCAAAAGATTTGTTACTCTTTCACATATTATACATCACATATTATACATACATCAGAATAACATATAGGCTAAAATTTTTAATGATTTTACTTAAATAATTTGTGATATAATGATAAAATATTAATTAAGTCTAGAAAAGCTATCCTCTGAGAGCTATCATGGAGTTCGCTGCTTAAACCATTGGAGTTACACAAAGAATTGTAGAATTGTTTGTCTTGAGTCTTCGTAAGTGGCAGACCAAATTAGCACTAGTTATTAGCACTAACTTCTACCAAATTTATAAGCACCAGTAATGGATCTCACAATCTGCTTTTGTCAAAAATTATTTGGGGATTAGACAATAAACATTTATCTGAATCTAACTACCAACTACCAGCATTTGAAGTTTTAAATATATGAGGTACAAAATTTAGTTTCTTTTTCAATTCTCAAAATTTATTAATTGGTAAATAGAGTTGATTTTAAAATGTACGTTCTTGCCTGCTAAGTAGTATAATTAAATATCTAGAAAACTACATATAATACAAATCCCCTTTAGCCATAACTATTTATGAAATTTTGGTTAACATTTTGGTAAAGATCTGCTACAAGCAACAAATTGTTATAAGCTCCTATTTTAAGAAATTGTATGGAAAGAATATTTTTTTTTTATTGACTAATTAATACCCAATTGTATTTATCTTCAGAAACATTTTGGAATGGATGTGTGGAGAGGGTCATATATATTCGACAATTGATGAAGAGCACTTCAGAGCTACAGATGCCTTCTGAAGGAACAATGGGATTATTTAAAAATATAAGCCATACATTAAAAACATTTCATTTTAACATTTTTTAATAAAATAAAAATAAATGCATATAAAATAATATTTTAATTTTTCTACAAACCGAAATCTTCAAGGACAGATGAAAATATACTTACTGTATTTGTTATTTTATAATTTAATTTTATAATATATTCAACATTTGGCATTAATAAAATTTTCAATGCACATGGAATTAACACATTCTTTTACCCATGTCCTGGGCTCACCATTGGATTTGAGGGCATCGAAGCCACACTGAAAGTTCATGTTAAAAAAGACTTGTTGTAACTTATAAATACTTTAAAAAAAAATCTTGTTTTTACATTTAACAATATTATTATTCATTTTTACTTTTTTCTAGAATGCCAAGAAACAAAAGATTACTTATTAAGAGCTATAAAATAAAATGAATGGCATATGAAACATGCATATTTATAAAGATGCAAATGGTTTGCCAAGACATGACTTAACATATAAAATAATATTATTATAATTCATCTCGTACAGCCTTATTTCGTACGTCTGCTTTCTTTCCTTTGTATGTCTGACTCTCCAACTGTACATCTTTAAGTTCTTCTTGATCTACAAGAAATTCTTTTGCTGTCCATGCTTGTGAACCATCTTTAAACATAAAGATAGCCCTATCATCATCTATGAGGTACCTAAAACCAACAAATCCACCTGAATTTCATAACATTTAGGTATATAAAGATAAAAATATAGTTATGGAATAAATTACCACCTATAAATAACAAATAAAAGTACAATTAGTGGAATATTAGTTATTCTTGCTATATGATTGCAAAAAACAAGGATTTATTATTAGTTATAATAATTGTATTTACATCTAGGTACATTTTTTTTAATGCAATTTAGTTAATACAGAAAATTTACTTCTACCTACTAAATTGTAGGTATGTATAAAGTTGATAAAGCACAGTTAACTATACAAGGTCAAACAAACTATCTGGTAATGTTATTGTGCTGTAATCAAAAAGAAAAATGATAAATACTGTTTTAATTGTAGTGGTATGAGGCAGCTACATACTTTTTTTTAGCCTGCAGCATGAATGGGCCGGCTCCTCTGTGGAAGTACCACACTCCCACAGAAGACCGATGCCTAAATGGCGGCTATCAGCTGCCAAGCTCTGTCCCGTGAGTGGAACTTCCTCACCCGTTTGGGTAGGGCAGGACTTTTTAAATGCCAGCAACACTTCTGTGACCCTGTGGATGTTTCAGGTGTCTATGGGCAGCAGTGATCACTTAAGATCACTGCAGCTTGTTTGCCTCACCATTACATTAAAAAAAAATTACAGCTCAGTCTAATGCATTTATATGAGTACAGATTTGACTCCAAGTGATTACACACAAATACTATGTTGATATTACCACATATGATTCTATAGCACTGTTATACTGATCAGTTCTGAAACATTATGTAAAAGTTGATATTATTACCTTTCAGCCTGAATATGATTGCTCCAAAGAGCTGTTTGCCATATCTTGGTCAGTTCTTCTGCTCGTGCCCGAGATGGTTTGTTGGCAACAGTAACAAACATCATTAAAGTTTGACCTTTTTTAGTAGCTTGTAGAACAGATTCTGGATTAGACATATCCATTTTTGTTAGATCTAAAGTAGGAGGTTTTCTTAAATGTTCTGGTAATTCATCCTCTGGCAGTGGTTCTTCATCTTCTTCCCATTGATCGAAAAGCCTAATAATAAATAATTATAAGTGGCATGAAAGTAAAAACATCCAAGTATGTATTTGATTAGAAACAATTACACTTTCACATAAATTTTGTAAAATTATTAATAATAGTAATTTACCTTTCTAAATCAGCATCAGAGTAGTCACGAATATCTTTTTTTGCCCAAGCCGGTTTATCTTCATCTCTATACTTTTTAGCAGTGCCGTTACAAATAAATAGGATCAATAAGAAAATCATATAACTCATTGTAATGATTATAAATTAAACAATTACAAAAATAAGACTGATTGCCTCTTAAACTTATGGCTAAATTTGAATTTTATAAAAAGCAAATCCAATGAAACAATACGAAATAACTACTGGAAAAAATAAACTGTAAAATCCTGTCGTCTCTTCAGCAATCGTTTGACAAGTGACAATTTCTTAACTTTTTTTTTATCTTTCTTTTACGGCGACAACTTCTAGATTTGACACGTAGGGATGTATAATGTATTTACGGTTTTAAAACCAGGTTTCTGTTAACAAGTACGTAAACCACGTCCAGCCCTTAATACTTGCAATCCGCATCAAACAAAGTATTTTACTTGGACGCGTGCTTTGCGCCTCAAACTCGTATTTCAATTTGAAATTTATTTAGATTTATTTGCAACAATTTAAGGAACATAATTGTGTGTTCGACTTCAAAACCCTACAAGTATTTTTTGTTTTTGCTAAAACTATTTTAGGCTTTCTTGCTTGCGGCAACTTTCCCATAAATAAAACATAAATATTATATAGCGCCAACCGTTCAAAAACTAGTTTTATATAACATGAATGGTCACATGGTCACGAATTTTTGCTGAAGGGAATGCGTAGTTTTGCCTTCTCCATGTTTTATGTTCCGTAAATGCTCCATAAAAAAAAAATCCATAAAAAATGTTTTTTTTACGGACGGGACTGAATAAGTACCAAGAGACTTAAAATTATGGTACAGAAACCACGCCCACGTACTTTCCTCGTGTTTAGTTCCGTGGAAAAATAATATTCTTACATTGCCATTTCAATAAAAGTAAACGTCAGTCAAGTTTATGTCAAGTTGCATTTTTGAAGAAGTTTCAAATTCATTCACGTCACGATTGTCGAATGTGAAGGTTATAAAGATCAAATTTCTAAATATTCCGATTTTAGATTTAACGTCAAATAATGCCTTCATTAATTTGATAATAAAAATATTATATTTATTACATAACAAAATAGTTATTTAATATATTGAGTTTTTTTAAAATCTTTTGTACCTTGTTTAATATACTCAAATCAAAAGAAAGTGCTACGGGTAGATTTATTTAACTGGATTTTAAGTTAAGTGGCACCATGGACGAAAGTAATATTACTCCAAATACGTCGAATCAGCAGTTGGTGATCAATGGTGATAATGAATCTGCTACGGCCCTGCTAGAAAAGCAGGCGAGAAGAAGAGATAATTTAAGGGATGTCACATTCCTTGAATTCATGACTATCGGAGTGCTGTGTTTCGTTAATCTCATAAATTACATGGACAGATTCACATTGGCAGGTAAGGCTTTCAATAGACAGAATATACAAAATATGAAGCTGTATTTAATTAGACTTTCTAGTGATTATTTCTAAATGATACTTGCTTCAATAAAAATACTCTAAATTATGGTGGGTAAATTATGAATGCTATCAATTACCGGAGTTATAAATGGGTCCTAATTAGTGCCTTTACTCACTTCAGTAGTAAGCTGTTGTAACAATAGGAATAAGCAAATTTCTCAAGCTGATGAGAATATTTTTTAAAGCAGGTAGTCTTTTTTTTTTAAATATAGTGGCAAGTACTCGTCATGCCTAAGATAAGTTGAATGTGTTGTAGGTTTATCAAATAGTATCCTAATTATAAGAAATGCTTTAGTACCAATTTGTTGTTAGCTGAATTTGGATAATAAACTTAGGTACAAATAAATTAAGTATATTTCTTAACTAGCTTATGCCATTTAATTTATCAACTTGTCAAAATCAAAATATTAATTCAGAAATTAGACCTTCATAGGCAACATTTACATCTTAATCAAACTACTGACTGCCACTGTACTATGGTATATCCTACTTGTTTTTACAAGTAGGATATACCATAGTACAACACATTAGCTTGCAATCTATGTATGCATGTCTTTTCGGGTGGAATCTTGCAACTCAATTTTGAAGCATATATGTCTAAATATAGCATATATGTCTATGTTAAAATAATGTATACTGAAAACATACATTATTTTAACTGAAAACACTCCAAAGACAAAAATAATACTTAAATGAGTATGAAGATTTATATGTATATGAAATAGCTTTTGCCTGCGACTTCGCGTGCGTCAATTTTGGGGGTTGGGGGAATAGAAAAAGCAAAAAGTAGCTTATGTCACACTGTCCAAAAATTTCACTAATCCGTTTTATGTCTTGATGTGAAAGATGGACAAACACACTTTCCCCTTAATTATATTTATATATAAGGGTATATAAGTGTATTGTAAAAAACTGTGTTGGGGCTCATTTACCTTTTCCGCTTATTCTGACTTTCCATAATAATACGACATCGGAACCTTAAAAAAAGAGTGTATAAATCCCTCAAAGGCCAATAACACTTCTGTGACCCCACGGGTATTGCAGATGTCTATGGGCGGCGGTGATCACTTAACATCATATGATCCGTTTGTTTACCTCCCTCTTTCATAAAAAAAAATTGTATTATAAATATGAAATCATATTGTCATATAAAATTATATTTCATATGAGACTCCTACTACTTTTGGAAAATATACAGGGATTAAGTAAGATTACTCTGATCTCTCATAGTCCATATAAATCCTTTTTATCTGTTATCAATGTACATACAAAATTACGATATTACGTAACTGTTTTGAAACTATGGTTCATGTGTGATAAAACCCAGCTCAATCCCTTTGATAGTTGTAGAATTATAAACTCCAGGAAGGATGAAAATAATTATGTGGGTACTTAATTTTTTATTATTGAATGTAATCAGATTACATGCTTTGTCGGTCATCGTTAAAGTGCCATAAGATTGAAAGGTGGCGTGGGCTCGTCGAAAATTGCTTGTTTATAGCGGGAGGGTCATCATCTGAGACATGGCTTCGTCATATAATTTAATCGACTATAAATGGTTCTTATTAGGTATATTACTATTATTTATCAAAGGATCAGAAAAGATACTAGGTCAACTTAATGGAAATTATTTTTTGATGATATCTGTTTTCATGAAATAGTAGCAGACAAAAAATGCTTATAGAATACATTGAAGTTATGTTACTAGACTTGTATTGACAATTGGCTAGTGTAACGGAAAATTTCGGCGATCATAGTTAACAATATATAATTTCTAGGTATCACTATAGACTAGACCAGGGATCCCCAAACTATTTTAGACAAGTGACCCCTTTCCAAATATGAACCTCAGACCCACATGCTTATATTACCTACTTTTAAGATCAACTCCCTTATTCATAATGATCCGCTAACTTAAAACAGCTGCTACAGAGTGTTATTTTTCATTCAGGCTTAGTTCAATAGAAGAAGATAGAGTGAGAATTAGCAATGCCTTAACTTAGCAGACTATTTTGTATAAGGGGGCCTATCTTTAGTTTTTTCCTATTGATACAAAATACTTTGCACTTGGTTAAGTGAGTAAAAACATCATTTTCTCATCAAAATTTATTTTCGCGTAAGCTTCAAATAGAGAGAGCTATTTCGCAAGTCAAACGCCCTTGAAAGACGTACATATGCTCATTATCTTGCACAAACTTGTCCACGCAGACTTGCCGAGGTTTTCATCTTGTACGAACTTGTGACTTTATATTACTACAACAATGTTATTTCCTACAAAAATATAAATTATTCTTAGTGCAGGTAACGCAACATAAACAATACAGTACCTACCTATTTTGAAAATTTTAAAAAGAACTTGTGTTAATTTAATAGGGGTCGATTTTTAGACCTCGCCGACCCCCAAAATCAGTTTTCGTTTATGTCGACCCCTAGGAAACCGATATCGCCCCTTGGGGTGCACTTTGGGAATTCCTGGACTAGACAATTAATGTACTTAAAAACACCATATAAATAACATCTGCTTTAATCTCAATATATTTGCTTATGCTTTGTAGTGTAGAGATTGGCAAATCAGGTAAACCACAAAGCAGTTTTAACAGCCTGTCATAACGATATTAACTCCATTATTAGGTATTAGATATGTATAGTAATTCCAGCATGGGGAAATTCCGTCGATGAATATAGGGTATTTATAGCCCACAAACAGTGGGTACGCGCAATATGCGGAGTCCCTCGATTGACATCCTGTAGGACATTGTTTCCGAAACATAATATTATTATATTATGCCCCATCCATATTAGAATACTGTGTTTTTGTAAAAATGATTATTACAGCAATCAGTCGTGTTGTTCTAGATTTCCTAATAAACAGATGTTCCCTATTGTGTAGGTACATTTATACATATAATACTTTGCCTGAAGATTTAAAAAAAATTGTTTAAAAATAGACTTTATTAAAGGACAAATGTTTCTATAATCATGAATTTTTATTACAAGTTAAGCTAGTTTGTTGACATGTTGACAATATTTGTATTTGTATGCCAAATAGTATCATAACACAATTTGTACATATTCAATACAAATAAATACTTTCTTTCAGAGACAACACAAACATAAAATTTCTAAAACCCCTGGGGGGGTAAAACATAGCTAAGAACACTCAATTATGTCACCTTTCTAACAAAAAAAGAATTATTCAAATCAGTTCAACCGTTTGGGAGCTATGATGCCACAGTCAGAATGACACACACACATACAAATAGACCAAACTTATAACACCCCTCTTTTTGCGTCGGGGAGTTAATAAAAATAGAAGGCTTCACCGTATATATTTGAATAATGATTAGTATTTTGTTTGAAGTGTACAATAAATCAGTATTAATGAAGGCTGAACACCCAAGAAGGGGTCGATGTCACGTAATCAGAGAACTAATCTCCAATGTCTACTCACGTGCGTGGGCTCGCTACTTATTCTTCATTGAATACAATGTCCCCTTTCAGATATGGGAAAGTAATAAATGTACTGCAGCCGTTGCAGCAGGATTTAAAAAGCGCTTTGTAGTCGTAGATCTGTGAATTCATTGATGCTGAACTAAAAAATTATGCACTATCGTGACCGGGACAAACTTTATTCAATTCAAAGTTACGTAAGCATCAAACTAATTTTGTATTGGGCACTTGTCTATTTGTCATGTAGACATGATCTGTTTGCACCAGAATTTTGTTATATCCTAGTATTTTTTTTTTGTTTTATGTAAGAGGGAGGCAAACGAGCAGGCGGGTCACATGATATTATGAGTCAATTTCTTTCCTTTACCTTCAAATAGTTTATCTTGTTTTTGTTTAGCAAAACAGTTTTCAGACACATTTGCATCATACTGAAACATCGTTAAAAGTAAATATCGGAGGGATGGTTTCCCCAGAGGAAGATCAACAAGTTGCCACCACAAAAGCCGGGGTCGCAGTTACTTTTATTTTGATTAAAATTGCTAGTAACCAGAAAGCTTAATTCAAACAACCGTACAAACTACAAGAAGTTAGTTTTAAGACAATAGAAGTGCAGAACCATCTTATATTAGGTATAGGGGTGTAGTATCCCAACGCGTAATAAATTTAACAAATTCTAATAATTATATCCGTAATTTACTCACAAACTCTGTCCAAGTTGTATTGACTGAATCCGTACAATCCATATTAGTAATATATGTAAATGTGAAAGTGTGTTTGTTTGTCTGTCTTTCGCGTCATATATAACGTCCTACATTATACTATATTATTCACGTAATATATTATTGCATATTTATACAAAATATACAAAAATATAGGGCTCATATGACTACTTTCTACATCTAAAAATCTACGTAGCTTTATCATGAAACCTATGCAACGCTAAGCAACTATCTGCCTTCTACCCAATTTACGTAAAATGAACAATGTATTAGTCACTTATTTTTGTCATATTTTTAGTTCTTTTTCAGTAGCTTTAATATACATTCCATAAGACATGGAATTATAATTTGTACGGCTAGTACCTTTCTCTATGGATTACAAAATGCATCGTCATTTTCGAATAGGGTGATGTTAACTTAGTTGTTTTATACCAGTATTCGAGTCGTTGTTGTGGTAAAATACAATAGAATAAATATTCAGGTAGATATACTTAAATGCTTCGCAAATAAGAGCTTTTGATATATTTTACGTAAACAACTACATATATACTTCTGTTGTTACTGCTTTTAGACCAAGATTCGAGAGTTTTGAGTTTTGACTAATCTGCTTTCAAATTTTGGGATAAAGTAGTAGGTATCATGAATTTACTTAATATTATTATAGATTTATGCCTTTGTAATATTATGCGTAAGGTGTGGGTGGTTTGGGCCACCGCCCACGGCCTCGCGGTGTAGTGGGCTTCGCATTTCAAAGACGATTTTTTTAAATCCAAATGTATAGAACAGCAAGGTTATTTAAAAAATTAATACATAATGCAATTTTAAGTGCATCTTATTTATAAACCTTCTATTTACATTTTTTCTAGACCTTGCGCCGCCACTGTATGCTAGTAACACCACTAAATGTTTTATGTTAATTTTCACTACTTAGACAAGACAATGTGTTAGAGAGTTCAAAGTACAACAATTACAGTCTATTAAGAGCTTCTGGGGTTGCTACAGAACATTATGGTAATGATGTAAATTGACCCTTAACCTTTATTGTTTTCACATTTGTAGTTTTGATAATACCTACTTAATTACTTTTGAGTTATATCTTAAGTATAAAATGTTTTGAAATTGTTTCGAAAACTATATTTGCTGTCTAAGTACTGTTCGGAAATATTTATAAAAAGTTCCCTAATTTTTGTTGCAGTCTGATTAAACGTCGATTCCAAGGGTTATAACTGTAAAACCAATAATCACATCTGCGTTCAGTGTACACTTCAATGATTATGTGTCTGTCCGAACGAAGTGTGTGCAACTGTGCACATCGCTTTAGGATATGGATAAAATATGTGAAAATTTGGTTTGAGTAGCGCCTGCTCACCGCGCCCTGCATGGGGTTAAAATTTAATGTGCGTCAGGGAAGGGCGCTGAACAATATTACGGTCCCCTTCAAACTGTACATATTGGTTTTTTATTTTCATACCCTTTTGTGACCACGTTCAAACTGTCATGTTTTATTTCCCTTCCCTAAAATAACGTTTTGTATCTTTTCATGGTATTATTATTTTTTCAAGCTCATATCATCTATCATGTTGTATATTTCTTTGCAACTATAATGCTTACAAGTTAAAAACCAGAATGTGACAAGCATTCTAGTTTCCGATTGAACTGAAAGATTCATATGGGTCAGAAGAGGGTTCGTTTTTACTAAACTTAATCGCATATCTTAATTTTATTTACGAAAATAACTTCTTTACCTCGTTTATATGATGGTTAAACACGGGGCGAGTCGATGATAAAGTTTGTTTACACCGACTCTCCCGTCACCAAATTGCCTGTTGGTAAAAAACCCTTATTAAGTAGACGGGCCCCTTCACGATATATCATACTAAGGATTAAATGGGATCAGTGATGAATTTATACTCGGATGCTTCGCTGCTTACCCACGTTAAAAGAGGATTAACCGTTTAACATGGCGTGTTAAGTAATGTCCTGTCATGCTTCACATATTAGAAATTGATTTCCCAGACCCATATGTGTGCGTGGTTATCTAAATGACAAAACAACACAGTCCGGAATGTCTCCCATAACATTATTGAACCAGTCTCAAGTGTGGAATAATAAAAATGTTGATTTTGTTTGGGTGGTCTACTCTATATGGACTATGTTTACGGAGCCCGGTTCTACAATAATTTTTAAGGCCCTATTTTTTGTATAATGTTACAATGAGCAGTAAACTAATGAAGGTCAGACGTGTTAAATCAAATATCAGCATGTTACTTTCCATTTAATTCTGGTTTTCACCAAGGCAGAAAAAAAGGGTTCAAAATCCTGTATTTACGAAACCGTGAAATTTGTTCAGTATGGGTTCGACTGATCTGCAATTTCACAGTGGGGCCTTTGATGCAATTGGAGTGGATTTAATGTAGCTGCACTCATTTAGATGCGGCTTATCGTTCCAACCTGCACCGGTATGAGGCTCGAGTGCCCATTGAGAAAGCAGCTACACTTAAAGCCAATTAGTTTTGCTGAATTAGCCTCATATATGAGTCACAATCTTATCTTTAAAGATCCTAAAATTATAAATAATATAATATACACCTGTTTATTTTGAAGTTTATCAGTAATATCACTATCACAACGCGAAACCTTATCTTGAGATAATCGTGAACCACATGATTGCATCACGTTTTCGTAAAATGTGCCGATGTCAAAAAGTAAACATTAACTAAAAATGTAGATAGATATGAATATCGTATAAACGTGATGATAAAATAAACATTTTTGTATCAATTTGAGTGGTTATAAACCGTTCGTAAACTAATGGTTTGTCTACTGCGGTTGCGACTTCAAAGAAAGAGGTCGTTGTACTAATAAAAGTTCAGGTAATTTTGAGGTGTTACTACAGAAGTACAGAAGTTATAGTCTTATAAAATTATTAGTTTATGGTGAATGCATTAGCACGACACTAAAATGTGTAGGAAATGTGGTTTTTACATTTCAGGCATGCAACGATACTAAGTAGTCTATCTTATACAATCCTAATTTACTAATTTAAATATGAAGTCAGCATTTGTCTCGACTTGTGGCTTAACTGCTATTTTAAACTTATATGTAGATTTAACATTCCAACAACCGTGCCTGCTCCAGTTTAACAGTGAATTAGCGTAAAATGGACAAACTCAGTCTAAACAAATCGTGACCGTACCATGCTATCTTTTCAATTAATATATTATAATATAACATAACACTTTTTGATTCCATTTTTTTTTATGAAAAAGGGAGGCAAACGAGCTGGCGGGCCACGTGATGTTAAGTGATCACCGCTGCCCATAGACACCTGCAACACCCGGGGGGTCACAGAAGAGTTGCCGGCCTTTAAGGGATTTATGCGCTCTTTTCTTGATGG
>JADGIL010003935.1:0-19899 GCA_020352625.1 Cactoblastis cactorum
ATCCATACATAACTCATCTAAGCTCGAGTCTCACGACTCTTGGCCTTGTAAACCCCTAAGAAATAAAGGTGTGACACAGTATTTGTACTGTCTGTATCTAATATCTGTTAAAATAAAACAACATAGCATTTTCCTGAACCCGGAGTGTTCAATAAACTCCAGACGTACATTCTATTGATTGATAATAAAGCAAACTTATTTCGAAGAACTGTACGGAATGTGCAAAGTAACAACTTCTTGGAGTTTTTCACAAAGACAGAGTTCATTTCTCAAGAACAAAGTACAGCAATACAAATGGATTGCTCTCATCTAATATAGCGATCCAATCGCGGCGCGAACAATAGGGCTGGCACAATGATGTTATTTACAGAGTTAATCTTATTTTACTTGAATAATAAATGGGAAAGTTCGGAGTGACAGATAGATGTTTCCTTCTTGAGAAATCTTGGGAAGTATTTCTATCAAATTTGAAAAATATAAATAATGCCCGAACTATTCAAAATGACATAGACGTACGCTAGTTTGGTGGACGCAATAAAAGTCAGTTATAGGACACAAACAAACAAAATTTTTGCATGAAAATACTAAATGATCGGAATAATCAAATCGTATTTATTAAATAATTGTTTCATATTCTGAATACTAAGCGGTAATAAATAAATAAATTAAGGATCTGGGTATTTTATTTTATTTAAAAAATTAAGAGATAAATTTCCATGAAAATACAATATTTGGCCAAATATTTGTACAAAAAGTCGATTGTTTTAAGGAAGAAGGAGGCAAACGAACAATCGGGTCATGTGATGTTAAGTGATCACCGCCGCCTATAGACACCTGCTATGCCCGGTGGGTCACAGAAGCGTTGCCGGCCTTTAAGGGATTTATAAGCTCTTTTCTTGAAGGTTCCGATGTCGTATTGGTCCGGAAATACCGCTGCAGGTAGTTTGTTCCACAGTGTGGTAGTCGATGTTCTATTTTCGGTCTATTTATAGGTTATTTAGTGTAATTTGTAATATACAGTTAATAATGGCATGAGTAGACAGCCCTACAGGACGTCTGATGCCGATCACGCCCGGTGATATGCGATCACGAGCGCACGCGATGCGAGCCGCGATCTGCGACAGAAATCGCAAGAAACATTACTGTAATGGCGAATCAATTCCTTATTGATACCGACCATTATTAATGGTCTGGAAGAATTTTCCAGTATTATTTCAGTCAAAGTTCATTTCAACCTAATATTTGAAATATCTTATGAATAATACAAATAAGAATGTAGGTTTTATCTTTGATTCCTTATCATTTCATTGCTAACATTTGGTTAGCTTTGTATTTGGCAACGGTCAAATCGAATTACAAACATCGCTTGTTTCTCAATTCATTTCTGCATCGTGTGAAAAATCCAAATTATATTAATTGGTGATCCAATTAATATATTTTTACACTTCAAAAGTTTATCAAAATTATTTCAGGGGTGATATCGACTATGGAATGAAATATAATATATACACATAATGATGTGGTCTAGTGCCACGAGTCACGACCACATGAAACTGTCAATATTAAGGCCTTATAATAATTGTTACTTTCATAAATTTAATTTCAGTTGTTTAAATATTTTGAGGAGCCTGGCAAATAATTGTTCAATTTCAAGAATTAAGCCTCTGTTAAAAAGATAAACTTTTATGAAATTGAGTAATTTTCTCACAATGATAGTACTTTATTGATCAGCTAAGTACTGAGAATCAGAGTTTTTTTTGGTTCTCGTTCAACACTTATAATATTCTTGCAAGACATTGTAGAAAATGACAATAAGTCATTTTCTTTTATGACAGAGGGAGGCAAACGAGCAGGCGGGTCACGTGATCTTAAGTAATCACCGTTGCCCATAGACACCTACAAACCCGGAGGGTCATAGGAGCGTTGCCAGCCTTTAAGGGATTTATGCTCTCTTTTCTTGAAGGTTCCGATGTCGTATTGGTCCAGAAATATAACAAAGATTACAGATCCATCCAATACAGATTCTACATTTTGATAACGAAAAACAACAAGAGTTATTCGATATTTCAAACAACCCTCTAGTTCACACTAGACAAGCAAAAATAAATAAACACAAGTGTTTGCATAAAGATGTCTTCTCCATCGGCGTACAGCGCTCATATCTTGGCAAATACTACGAGCAAACGGGATCGTATTGAATGCGATGTCAATCGACGGTGTTTACATATTTGTACTTGGAATAAATCCCGTGACTTCGCTTTCCGTTGAAGCTGTCGAAGGATAAAATGTTACCTTGCTCGCAAACCGTATTTTTAGCGAATTATATTAGTTTGTCTTTTAGACGTACTAGAATTTACTACAAGATAAAAAATTTTCGCTATTCAGTCGTTCATTCTCTTTTTAAATTTTATGAGTTAATAGCTTTGTTTGATTTTCATAAATAGTTATATTTTTTATTTATAATCTTTCAGTTTCACTGAATATTCGTCTGTGAATGTTTTATCAATATATCTGTACGTATCTATGAGCGTATAAATGAGTACTTCTATACACAGTTTTAAGTAAGCGAAGCGAGATGACATTATTCCATAACCGGTAATGTTTTATGTTACACTTTGACAACCAAGACAGATAGGTTTGAGAAAAAAAAAAAGATTTATCGTATTATCTATATAGGTACATATAATATATTAAAATTGTAATTGAGCTATTAGGGGCTCTTTAGAAGATTGCTTTTAGAATTTTTGTCTGTATGTTTGTACGCACATCACACAAAAACCACCGAACAGATCTGGATGAAAGGCACAACGATGGACTATAACCTTGAATAAAAGATGGGCTATTTTATCCCGAAAAAATATACAGTTCCCGAGCGATATAATTTATTGTAACTGAGCAATAATGAATTGTAATTATCGTAAAATCTACGCGAACGAAGTCGCGGGCATTAGCAAGTATATGTATAAACTTTAAAAACTGCGCTTATCGTTAGCAGTAATAAACATAATCAGTAACGTGCCAGACTAGTTAATTGACACTTAAATTTGGTACTCGCTCATTGGCTGTCGCCCCGCAGCATGCGGGGCACGCGCGCGGTAAACGGTCACGTGTGGCCGCGTGAGCGGACTCCAGCCCGGCGCACAGGCGGAGCACGGTGCGAGCTTTACTTTAGGATCTGATATCAGAAGCATAGAAGTTAATCACCTTCGCTTTTTATGAAGAATTATTGTCAAATTGACAGTGGAAATAAATGCAGGAACGCTACAGTAAACGTTTACATTCAGTTATATTTCTGATATTGTACCTACATTTCTTTTTAATACATGTTTCCAAAATAAATTAAAGTTAATAATAATTTTATGTATGTAGCTAAATTCCAAACAAGGTTTAAATTTACGTAAACATTGTTATGAAAATTTTAAACTTAATGAACTAAATAATTCATTGATATATGATATTCTTAGGAAATAATTTCTTTGATGTACAACAAAATGTATTCGTCAAATCTAATTAGCGTTTGATATTTCGATAGACGATGTTAGTAAATTACCTACTGTGTTATTATGATTAAATTATAATTAAATTTGTGCGCCGTCAGTTACTTGGGTAAACAGCTCCACAACACACTATTTTAGGTCAATATTTAATGATCAAGGTTGGTTTAAGTAATTTCTTAGATTTAAGTGTTGTCTTAGAACATATTTCTACACTCGAAATAAGAAAATATTTTAAAGAAAGGTGTTTTATCTCATACGGCAATCGACAATATTCCAATTTCTTTTCCATATTTGGATGGAAAATTTGGATGGAAAAAGAAATTGGAATATTGTCGATTGCCTTAAGACGCAAAATATGTAACTACATAACGTACGGATAGCATTAGTATAAATAGCTATTACTACTTCTCAATATGGTACAATGTATAATATTATAATGATATACACAAAAATAATGTACAAGGATTCACCATTTTTCAGCGGTCGTGCTATAAAGGAAATGGTGTGAAAATGGATTCTAGAATATAGACACCAGCTCTTGCATTTGATACATCGCCGCGCCTCTGTGTACTACGTTAGTAGCCTGTGGGAAATATAAGGTTTTTGAATTCAGTCAGTCAGTAATACCTGTAAGAATATCTATATCGTAAGTCCGGAATAGTTTTTCAAAATAATGAAATCTTTTAATTCTCATTAAGAATTTTATTCATTTTAAAACTATCAATATTTTAGGGAGACATTGTAGTCTCAGTGACTATAATATTGTCTGATAATGATATATTTTATTCTGTTTTTCCGTTGACTGTTGCTGGTTGATAATGCATGTTACAAAAAAAAATATGGATATTTAATTTTAATTTATATTATTTTCCTTTTTTCTAAGTTATTGAATGACCGACACCGTTTTCAAAACGTTTTCACAATTACTCATATGTACACACTGTACATTAGACACAAACTTTTATTTTTAATTGTACTATGTAGTAGTAGTAGTCTATATAATTTATTTAATCATTTGTCTTGGTCCCGTCTAATTCGAAAGGACAAAGAAATGATATTGTAGGTATATTGATCTCCCAGTAAAATTCCAAACAATATAATGTCAGAGTCACGCACAAAGTTTTTGCAGGAAAGTTGGAAATAGCATTAACCCGTCGTCGCCAGGCTTAGCGAACAACAAAAAGAGTTAATAAAAGACTTTTATTAACTTTTATTAAAACACCGCGCGCGGAATGTCGATTGGTTTTATTAATTAATATCTGACTAGGGGCATCATTGGCTGATGAGAATTAAAGAAAATAAAGTATAAAAACGGATACAAGACATTTTTTTATGATTATAATACACAGATTTTAAACGTGAATTCTTTGAATGAACGAAGGTTTGTTTGTTGTGTTTTTTTTTAAATGTCATTTTACTTATAGAAGAAGTTTAAGTTTATTTCAGATCAGAACTGAACAAAGTTTCTAAACAATATGAACGGAGCAGGCCACCTATAGGAAATATAAGCTTGGCTATTCCACCCTACGAAATGACATTGTCAAAATGCAAACGAAAGAATACTTACCTATTTTTTTTTTGATAGACAGCGACCGATTTAGGAAAACATTGTTCAGGCAATAAAACATTGACGTACACATTCAAAAACCCACAATGTGATTTTCACAAAAAAATATGGAGTTGGCATCACGTCAAATACAATGGCGGAGTCAAACGAAAGGCAAGTCGCGGATCATACGCACCTGGACGAGCCAATACATTGGCCGCTTTTATTTATGTAATTTATTTACCTTTTTCATGTAAGAGGGAGGCAAACCAACTGGCAGGTCATTTGATGTTAAGCGATCATCACTGCCCATAGATAACTGCAGCACCCGCGGGGTCACAGAAGCGTTGCCGGCCTTTAAAAATGTCCCCGCCGAAGTAGGGCCTCCGGCTCTCCCCCTTATCGGACGGAGCATAGCGGCTGATAGCCGCAATTCAGACGTTGGTCTTCTGTAGGAGTGTGGTACTGCCCCGGACGAGCCATTCAAAAAGCATGCAGCAGGCTCATACCATTATGAAAACCTTTCCAACAACTGCTTTATTGTTATTAATAGCATTAGCACAAATTGCTTGCGATACAGATACATATTTAAACAGAATTTATTTCCATTCTATGTAACTTTATTAGCATAAATTTGTCTTTGCTAGGCCATTCAAGAGAGCCCTGATTTTAGATAAATTTTCATTAGAGTCGCAATCTACCAATTACATAGTTAAAAAGTTAATTAATAATAACTTTAAAGTTACAGTAATGCTGTAATATATACATAACTCTATGATAGTAAATAATTAACAATTATCATCATTTTTTTTATCCCTTTCATGCAACTTATATGTATGAAAGGGATAAAAAAATGATGAGATAAGAAGTGTCATCAATCAATCCATCAATATATTTCGACTGACAGAACATTAGATATTTAATAAACAAAATATCGCAAACTGATAATCAAGCACTATAAACAAATAAATAGAATAATTTCTATCTTTTCTCATTCCTAACCCGCGTAATTCCTAACAAAAATAGTTAAAGCGCGTACAAGACAGTGCATCAGTAAGGGATTGCCAGTCATATCCTCGCGACGTTGACAAATGTCCCCGGGCGTATCCAGCGACATGTCGCGGCGGCCGGCCGAGCAGCGAGCTTACGTCGCGACCTCTTTCGCCGCTACATTTGGCAGCCGGCGGGAATTTTAAAACAAAGCAGGCAGGTCAAAACGACGGGCGACCCTTGAGGTTTGTTGATGGAAGGGTGAGATTTGTATACGCCAAGCGTAATTTAATGCTTTTATACGCAATTATCCAGCAAAATCTTTTTCGGTATACGGTAATTTTAACAGAACATTTTTTAATTAGCCATTTTCATCTTCACTCGAAAAATAATAGCCTTTAAATCTGTCTGAAAGTTATTACTTTATAAAAGATATAAGATTATAAAATCTTGACTTTAAATTCAAATTATTATTCGCGTATCGGTATCTACGGAATGAAATAATCATTAACAGAATAAATATTAAACATATGTTTAAGGAAGATTAGTTTGATTTTTTAAACAAATTGCTATTTTAATTCATATTAACGTACAAAAATTATAGTTAGCTACTATGAACACAGCTTAAAAATCCATACAGGATAAATTGTCGTACAATTTGCTGTACATATGAGCTCATCATAAATTTTAAAATTACGCAGTTGAATTTGAATACTGCTTCAAAGCTGGAAACTTAACGTATTTCATAAAATAGTAGTATTTTGAATTCTAAATAAAACAAATTCCATATTCTCTGTAAAGGATGTAAAGCTCATGTTTATCGTATGCTAAGCATCATCCTCGGAATTCCTGGCTGGTGATAAAATAAAACAAAAGAGCGCCGGAGCGATCCTCACTCCGCGCACACGATCTACTTAAATGTAAATGCAGGCATAGAGATGTAATGGAAGACAGTACGACCTCAGAGAAAAACATTTTTTCAGAATGAAAGATACTGTACGTACTACTTATACGTAAATACATATTAGTCGGAAAATCATTCTACTCGTAACACGTAAACTAATAAATTAGTAGTTGTATTCAAGCTTGTAATTATTCAGTCTCTCATTACTTGGTCATGGGGTTCAGTATACATAGTTAAAAATATTTGTAATCTCATCTAATAGCAAACTTTAAATTCTAACCCCATTTAGTCAAATCTGATGGACGCTTAAAACTTATTTTTATGTCAGAGGGAGGCAAATGAGCAGGCGGGTCACGAGATGTTAAGTGATCACCGCCGCCCATAGACAACTGCAACACCCGCGGGGTTACAGAAGCGTTGCCGGCCTATAAAAAACCTCCGTTGAAGAAAGTTGGACCAAAAAATGAAGTTCAACCTCCGGCTCTCCCACTCGTCGGTATTCTGTGGGAGTGTGGTACTGACAAGTGGTACGGACAAGTCGGCCCATTCATGCTGCAGGCTAACAAAACAAGCAGCAGACCACATACCACTACAAGTAGTGGCGCCATACCACTACAAAATACTTAGTGGCTCCATACCACAAATAGCATACCAAATTTTATACTTTTTACTAATACTGGTAAAAGGCCATTAATATAACTCTATTTAAAATTCCAGCACGTTTGAAAATGAACGCGTATCATTGAATTTTACGTATTCACGAACTCGCCGATAGATTTATAACCTATTCTAAAGCAAACAGCGCACGAAATCGAGTGTATTGTTCATCTACTGCGTTATTTCGTCCTAAATCAATGGTAGTGCCGGGATATACATATGAATACTCCAGTGTGGGACCACAAATCACTGATTCAATATGATTTTGACCTCAGTATGGAACAGAGTGGACGTAATAGGGTAAGTGCTTGCTTAAAGAAACGCTGGCGCATTCGACAAATCATTTTTCAAAGGGTCATGCTTATGTATGGGTTTGAGGGCTTGGTAGGGTTGCCTTGGATCTAGTTGTTTGCCCTCGGAACGTAGTCCAAATATTGTTAAGTGTATGTAACATATGCCAATGAAAGAATAAGATTTTGATTTGATAATAATATTATTTAACTTTCATGTACATATATATTGTATGTGGGAAGAGGCACAGGTGTCTGGGCAAGTAATTGAGTATATACACATATAACATTTTAATTTTCTATTAAGAGTATATAATATTGCTAGCTTTTTCCTACTGCTACGTTCCGCATCCTATAATTCCTGACATCGTGGGAATTCTGCATAATTCCGTCTTAGCAAGCACCTAAGCCTTAAAGGGAACCCCCATTTTTCACTTTTACGTAATGTAGGTGATGAAATATTACTTCGTAAAGATGAAATAATAGAATTAAAATGAAAAGTAACTCAGTATTCATTGAATAATTTGACGACCTCCGTGGTGTAACGGTTAATGTACTTGACCGAAACTCAGGAGGTCCCGGGTTCGATCCCCGAACAGGTCATGATGGAAAATTACCTTTTTCTGATTAACCTGGGTCTTGGATGTTTATCTATATATGTACTTATTATAAAAATTTTAAAATATAGTATTGATGAGTTAGTATCCCACAATACAAGTCTCGAACTTGGTTTGGGCCTAACTTAATTTGTGTGATTTATCCGTATATATTTATTTATTTATTAAAAAATAATAATGATGCCTATTTAGCTAAAGAGAACTTTTTTTTGTATGTTAGAGAGAGTCAGGCGTCGATCATCTATGGGAGTGTCCCCGGACGAGGCGGCCCATTCTTTATTCAGGCTAAAGCCACTACGATACCTCCAAAAATTGTGATATCTCACTAATTTTTCATTCTTTAACATGTTTAGAAACCATAAATAACAATCACACATGGTTGAGACTGTAAACATCTTGTCGGGGCAGTCGTGCAAAAACATATTTTTTTTATAGCAGGGTCAAACGTTTAGGATCGAGTGAAAGTCCTGGGCGCTCTGATTTATGGACACCCCACGTAGGCTTTATCTTATCGTGTTTGCGCCTTCTTCGTTTGGCCAATTGATTTGTAGGTTGCCTACGATGGGACAACTTTGCGGGACAACATGACGCACTTATATTCGTAGGATTGCTCGAAAAGATTTACGTTTTTAAGGTTTCGTACCTAAAAGGTAAAAAAGAACTCTATTACTTAAACTCCGCTGTCCGTTGTTTAGATTTTGATGTTTAAATTCTACTATTTATGTGTCAATTAAAAATACAGTATGACTTTGTAAAAGAATTTCATACTTTTGTTCAAATTATTCACTTCATCAACTGTTTTTGTGTCAATTTGTAATCTTCCGATTGCATTTAAATTCTCATGCTTTGCGTTATGTTGATGTTTTGATGGCCCTGTTATATTTGATTGTAAATAGTTAATATTTATTTATTCAATGTGTATAAAACTGCAAACTCATTGATTTTGCAATAACAAACACTGAAACATAAATAAATCAATTCAAATAACACAGCAAATTAAATCGGGTTTCACTGTGTTTTCCATTTTTAGCTATCGTAAATCAGAGAAATTGTTCACAAAATCAGTGATAATTAACAACCCGCTGGTCTGATAACGTGACATCCATGCACATTTAGATAACTGCATGATAAATATATCTCCGCGGTAGCCGTCAGTTCGTTGGCGTCAATATATTGGTCATTAGTTGTCAAGTGATGTCAGCAATTTATCAGCCAAAGCAATTCTGTCCTAATCATATTCGCACAAACACAGGTATATCAAGATGGCCTTCGTGACGCACTGAGTAGCACTCAGTTGGTTCCAGGTTCGCTCCTCGAGCAGGTTAAATTGGAAAATTATCTTTCTGATTGCCTTTTTATATTACTAAATTTTTATTACCTGAGCTAAGAAATATAAGAACTGAACTTTGATGAATGTATAATATGTGTATCAGATTGATCTATAATGTTGCATAGTGAGCAAAACGATTGATATTCAAGGAATTTTTTTTTCCGCGAAACAAGGACGTTTGAACTTTCTACACATTGACTTGACTTATTTTCCTGTCAGAGAGCCGCTACAGTACTTCTACATCTCGTTCTGTCTTGAGAAACGCGCTTCACTTCAGGCCAAGAAAGCACGATTGTCTTCATTTTTCTTGTCTGTCTTGGTCTGGTCGACCACGCTTTTTCTTTCCCTGAGGGGTCCATTCTAGCGGCCTGTCTCGGAATGTGAGTAGGATTTCTTCTGAGTGTGTGTCCGATCCATGATCATTTGCGATACGCTATTTGGTGATCGATCGGTGTCGCGCTACAGAACTGCCATAGTCGTACGTTTGATATCCTTTGAGGCCAAAATATACCCAATATCTGTTTAAACACACATTGAATTGAACATATACAAAATTGAAGATAAATGGCACGATTAACGGTAAATGAAAACATCAAACACACCCGTATCAGTATGTACCTAACAATTTAATCAGTTGCGAACTGTTCCGGCCGGGTCGGAACAGATCCGCTAACTTTTTAATTTAGCCCCTGCCCTTATCGAGTTAAGCTTTCAGAGAGGAAGTAAAGACGCGCGATAACTCTTTACATTAAAAAGACACTCATGCAAATAATTAAATGGCATACTTTGAAAATATAAAAAATGATTTTTGTTTCTCGAACAAAAATCATTTTTTGTATTTTAGCTTATCAAACATTTTATTTCTAATAATAGAATTTTTACTTTAATTTTTACTTCGGATACATACACAATTATTGTCCAAATAATTAAAAATTCGCAAACAAATAATTAATGAAGCAAAACAAAAACATTTAGAAACTTAAATAATTTATTACGGATATTTTAGTAAGGAAAGTCAATGGAAACAAGAAAGGCCAGTTACCGTAAAAATCATAATCGCTGGTTCCATACCTGCCTCCGTTAAATCTGACGTCTTTACTTTTTCTCGGCCCGCGATATCAAGCAAGTTAGAGTCGGCTTATGAAAGACTTTGGAATGAGTTGGACGGCCGGCCTTCGTTCTAATTAATACAGTGGCAACCGTTTTTTTTATATAAAAGGGAGGCAAACGAGCAAGCGGGTCGCGTAATGTTAAGTGATCACCGCCGCCCATAAACAACTGCAACACCCGCGGGGTTACAGAAGCGTTGTCAGGAGGGTGGGAAGTTGGGCCTCCGACTCTCCCACTCACCGGACTGACTAACGGACGAAGGAACTGCAACACAATTCGAAATAATAACTTATAAGTGTTATCTTTTTTAGACATTTTCGTGTCTGCATATTCGCGGACACATTGTATTGTAAACGGGCTGGTTTCCGCAACTCGACGACTGTGCGCCTATTTTGCGTGAAAAAAAAACACGCGCGGAAACATTATAATAGATATAATTTCCATAATCCATTAAATAAAAAGGATAATCAATTTAATTTATTGAACACAACCTAATATAATAAATAACAGTCCATTCATCAATAATTCGTTTGCGGAAAAGCTTCCAGAAGCTTCTAACCCTTCCGATATCGATCAAATATTCAATACCTTAAACTTGGTGCAAATCCAATGCTGTGATTTCTGTATACAAATAATATAGAATAATAATACCAAATCAAACAGTGTTCAATTCCAAAATGTCGCAGTTTCTGAACTTGTCTTATGTAGACATTGATTTTTAAGGCAATTGCCTAGTATTTATCAAAAAATTTAAAAATAAAATAATGCATTTATATTCTAAAAGAAAAATTCGCATAGTAAGATGTGGTACCTGTTGACGGCAGTTTTATTACGCGTGTAAGTAAAATGAGATAAAGATCGGTAAAACAAAAGTGTTAAGTTGGGAAGTGTTCGACAAACTTTTCATAATAATATAACTGACCAAGAAAAGGAGAATTCTTTCAGACATAAGAAATAATATCACCAGGGCACACGTCCATACACCTAACTTTATTAATTAAATGGAAAGCGATAGAGCCGACGACTTTCAAACTACCACAAATACTCGTATAGAACTGACGCGAAGCGCTTAGCGATGTGCTACTTTATTATAGTTCTCGGGAAAAATTATTGCGATCTTTGTTAGGAGTTATCTCGATCTGTAAGAGAAATGGTTTGAACTTATAGCTGTAAAGAGATACCATTAAAGGCATGTACTGTATAGTCGATGAACTGTATGATGAAATGTAGTTTTACTAAAACTAAGGATCATATAATACCACTATAATTTTACACCGATTGCCTGAGAAAGCACTTCTAAGGTTATTACGATCAACAGCAAATGAACTCCCCGAAATTAACTGCAAATTGGCAGAGATTATTGCAGCATAGAGAATAACTTAATATAACTGTATTATGATGTCCTTATAAATGATAAACATTTTTAAATTCATGTCGATCATTCTCGTTTCCCACACATCACATCCATCAAACGCGATTCCATTTCCGCTTCGTAAAATCCCACTTCATCCATTCATTGTAGCCTGTGGGCCTCAAAACGTTTACATTAAAACGATTTCAATAACGAAAGTAAACCATAACCATAAACAAACCGCAAATTGATTTATCCGGACGTGGTAAAACTTTTTAATTCCGCGTTTCAAAAGAAAATATATATTTACAGCAAAGTTCTTTGGCCAATTTATTTTCTTTTGTCGCTGGTCGTGGGCTGAATTTTTCCGAATAAATCCCTTAAGATTCGTTACAAAGAGTTTCATTTGCATGTTGCCTTTGACGGCGCCCGGCCGCTGGGCCACGAGAGTTATGTTTTCGAGCTCATTACAAGGTAAGCCTGCTTTCCTAGAATGAGTACATTGATCAATTGAAAGAAAATAATTAGGAGCATTTAAGGCTTTCATAAACGCTTATATAATTATTTCTTTAATCATAGATTTGGTACTTTGGTGGATGCATGTAGACCTTACATTATTAATAGACGTATAATTATTTTATTATAGTTATCTTCTGAAGTAAATATCTCATCATCATCTCAAAACATTTAAGATTTATTTTTATGGCAGATATCAACAATGGAAGTTTCATTTATTTACAAATTGTTCGTAAATCAGTAACGCAGTCAGATGTTAAAATATATGCTTAGTTAGCCATAATTTAACTATAACAATTTGTCACTCATTTATATTTAAAAATTTAAATTTCTTGTCAAAATCGCAACGTAAGGCACTTATCTGCTTTTGTCGAGAGAGATTGAGTAGAGTAAGTTAATAATACTACGCCAGTCGAAAATGTGCATAATATCTGACATGTCAGAGTTCAAAATATTTTCTAGATTTGCTAAAAATTCGAAATAATTTCAGAAAATTTGTAATGTGGTATATTAAAAGCTAAACTTGATTTAGAATGAACCTAATCGTATGTCGCGGATGGTTCTAAGATTTTACAAAGGATAACTTTAAATAAATTTGTCTGATAGGAGAATTATAAAATTACTTATGAAGAAATGTGAAATTCGCGTATTTTGTGGGTGCACCTCACAGATTTATTAAGGCAATTAAACTTGGCGTAAGTTGACAGTTTTTCTTTTGTCTCGCCTCAGAAACGAATGGCCGAGCCGTTAGGCTGAACCTGCCTCAAGTACTTGGGTCGTAAACTAGAAACCGCACGTTGAATACTACATTTTTGTCATTATTTACTTTTAGTAAATGTGTTTATTTTGAATAAAATAATTAACTGTAAAATAAATGAAATTTCTTTTCAAGGAAGTTTCTGCCGTGTGAATGCACGCCGTGACTTTTTTTTGAAATGTTCATTTTATTCAAGGGCTTAAAAATTTTGATGCTCAAAACAAATAATATTCATTTTCGAAATTATAACGAGATGCCGCAACAGAAACAGTAGAACTCAATTATGCCCACGAAAAAGAAAAAATATTTTAACTCTGTCTTCTAAAAAAAAAATCCAAATTGAAATATTTTTTTCAATAGTGGATGTTAGTAAATCATGTTGGATTTACATTATTATCTGTTATGTAACACAGAGAATTTCCTTTATGTAAAGGTAAAATATGATATGATGATATCATATTATGATGACATAATATATGATGATGACATAACAATTATTTTACTTAAGAATTTGTCAACCAAAGTTACGAACAATTAACATTTCGCTATATACACTATAGATAAATCTCAGAAACTAAATTTTATTACAAATAAAACTGAAAATAATTTAAAATTAAATAATTCTAAGTACTCAAATAATGTATGTGTGTAAGATTTGAATATATTTGATTTCAATCTCGCTTGATACAGCGAGGAAGTCTAAGGTACTCGCAAACTCATATTTTAATAATGTTTATTCACTCTTTTCTTGAAATTTTCTGCATTTAAAGAATTCCATCAGCGAGGCAGAGACTAACGATTAAGCAGAAGAGGTGAATTGAAAAGTGCGTTGAGCAGGAATATCCACCACGTATGAATGGAAACCGCGTTGTCCTTATGGTACTGTTTTTGTTTTGTTTGTTTGGTATGAATTTGGTACTGTTGACATTTTGCACTACAACTGTACATTATATCCTACCTAATCATTTTTTAAATAATTAAAGTACTCGCTTATGCGGCCTAATCTATTAATTTTCCATTACACATAGGATATTCGACCGGGCACTTCAATAAAAGATAATAATTGAAAGTTTACTTTCCCTGTATGTTTAGGATAATTTGTGTTTAATTGTTTACACATTTGGGTCGAATTTTAAAATATGTTGAATTTATTGCTTGACGTGATGAAATTGTAATTTTTATATTTAAAAAACTAATGTTCTGTCAATCTTTTTATATCTACGGGTATAAAGGAATCTTTATTTCCCTTTGTAATCGCATGTCGCATGAACTGATGCAACAATTTCACTAATTCTATTTTTATTGTTTTAATTATTATCAGGAGCAGGGTTCTTTCAATGAAAAAAGAAATGTAACTTTGTCCACCGACGTTGATCTGTGAATGTTAGTGGAACAAACACAAAATTTACGAATGAAAATATAATGTTCATTTAACTAACAGTTGATTGACATAACTGTTATTCTTAGTATCGTGGTAGACAAGACAATGTCTGTCGGGTAGCTAGACATAAAAAATTATATATATATATATATATTTACTTACTATTTATTAACTGCGCTATGAAGTGAAATTTAACATACGTTTTTTGAAACGCAAATACAAGATTTTTATATTATATTATTGATATTTCAAGAGAAGTAACTGTTTCATTTCTCATGGGAAGTGGAAAAGAACGGTTGTTGTAATGTAGAAAGAAAATAGTAAGCGGATAAGCTTTAATAGGGTCTAAAACAAACAAAACGCCTAAAAGGAAATTTTTAAGCATATTTTTAATCAATTCTACAATATCTATAATTATTGCTTGTTACGAGTTTTCGAGTAACAATAATTTACTTTTCTGTATTTACATCTACTGTCACTTGAGATAGCAGATCGATTTAATTTAAATGACAATCAACTCAACAGCTGAATAATTATCGGAATGCTTCCAAGAACGACTGTGAAGAGTGGTCCAGTAAACACGATCCAAGTAATCGTTTCATTTCGCCGATAATGCACTCATTTTATTATGATGGCGATTTCACAAAATGTTGATTTTAAATCTGTCAAAGGGTCCGTTTCCACGAACAGATTAAACGTTCATTAAACAAATTAAACTTTTGCAAAGATTACAGATTAATTGTTGTCGTCAATCCAGCGATCCACTCAACTTGATTTTATGTTTCAAATCCTTTTGAAACAATACTACTGTAATTAATACATTCATTTACGTCGATGGAAATTTAAGTAAATAAAATAAAAATATAATACAGACAGAAAAAAATCTAAAAACAATAGTTTTGGCTTCTATAGGTCCTATAAATAGCCCCTATATATGTTTTTCTTAAATATCTCCCATGTGCAGACATAGCTCAGTTACAATTTTATTATATTTTGTAAATAAGAGGGCCACAGTAATGCCTTCTACAGGTCAAAACCCCAATTTTTGATTATATAAACCTCATCTAGAGCTTTTTCCGTAATTTATTTTTGAAAACCAAAAAGCAACCTTCAATTCCGGTCTCCATCTGACCGTGGCCTGTTAATTACAAACATCTCTTAATTAGACCTCAGTAATTGGAAGTACCATTATTTATTCTCATTTAATTTTAAATAAAAAGCCAACGTAGCCGTTTTATTACATTTTAGGTGTTTAATATTGACTGTAAAAATAAATAGAAATGGCTAAATACGTTTCAAGTTTATTCAATAAACAGTTTTCAGTATTTTATCATTATTCATTATAAGAATAAAGGATTATTCCTATAATTAATACTTAAAAAATTCTGAAAAACAGCCTTTATGTTATTTTTGCCAGAAAATAGAGGAATACATCCTAGAAAAAATATCACGAAAGCTTTTTGCAGTATTTTCAGGCTGTTTTCCTTTTTGTGTACGAAATATCCCTTTTACAAAAGTTACATATTCTTACGTTAAAAGTAAACAATCACATCAGAATAAATTCAAAAATTCGCAGTGTGGCAGTTGTCTATGGGCGGCGGTGATCACTTAACATCACATGAACCGCCTGCTCGTTTGCTTCTAACATAAAAGGAAAAATATCGAGGGTAAATCTATGATTAATAAAAATAAAAATTAAAATGTTTCAGGAAACAAGAACTAACAAGATCAGTACTTATGTATATTTTAATTATAATATTTGTGTTTAATTGAACAACATACTAACCTAACCTACAAAAATGCTATTTGAACAACTTTTTATTCAAAAACCGGTTGGCCGGCGCCTTTGAGCCCCCTATGACTTCTATGAGCCCCCGGGTGTATCATGTGTCTATGGGTAGCGGTGATCACTTAACATCACGTGACCCGCCTGCTCGTTTGCCTCCCTCTTTCATAAAAAGTGTTGTTTTGTTGCTCATATAGAAAATTTGTAAGTCATTTCAGGTATATTTAGTTGCTCAGTTTATTATTTCTCTATTTTAATTATTAATAGGATAAACTAAAGACATCATTTTAGCACCTGGTGGCTCGTGACGACGCTGTCAGGATACCGAATGCATTGCTCGTTAATATTCAGCGGCGTTGCGCAATAAAACGTGTTTACGACGCGCGCAGCTGTGAGACCGCTGTTATCATGGGGATGGAATACATTGTCGTCTTGTTTAACAAATATTACTCACATGATCTAAAAGTTAAGAAATGGGGTCCTATCAAATTATTTCGCGAAACTAAACAAACTACGAATATCAAAATCAAGTTGTTGAATCAAGCCGGAGGCCCAACTTGCCTACCCTTTCCATTTGGGGAGGGCGGGGGCTTAAAGGCCGGTAACGCTTCTGTGACTCCGCGGGTGTTGCAGTTGTCTATGGGCGGCAGTGATCACTTAACATCACGTGACCCGACTGCTCGTTTGCCATCCTCTTACATTTAAAAAAATTCTATATCGAAAACACTTTAGTATTCACCGTTACAATTTATTTATACATAATTAGTCTAATCAGTCCAAACATACTCGAGTTTAGCGAATTAAAAATACAAACTGAACGACCACAATGTTCAATTATCCTTAATAAGCCGAAGGAAATATTTTTTATCCTTAATAAAAGGGGATCTTTTTCAAAGAAAGTTTCAATATTACCTTGGATTTTTATAAAGCTTAGTTGAGCGTATCGCCTCGTGGATCAGTTTTACCCAGTGCATGCTAGATGGCGTTTCCAATATGAGTTACATTGTCTGCATTTTGAGCGTGAATAATGCATAAGATATTTTATGAGTCTCGCCGAATGATAAGGAAACTAAATTTTCTGTAAAGTTCAAAAATTTATAGAAAATCTGTTTTACAAAAATTAATTCATAAATAAAACAAATGGCTGGATGATGTTTTTTTTTTATGACAGGTTATGTTACGAAAGGTTGCTTCTTTATTTTTCATTATGTTATATTGTTTAAAGCAAGTAAGGTATACAATTACATAAAGCTTGAAAAAATACACAAACATACTAGCTTTAAAATACGTGCCAGTAATTAGCGATGTAAGGAAACAGACTATGTTTCTTTAGAAAATGAGGTTATGTACTTAATAACTCAAAAATTACCAGCGTCTTGGAAACTCAAACGCGTACAAAATTAAAAGCGATGTAAAACTAACAAGAAACTATTAAAACACGAGCGAAGTTTGGAACTAGCGCGGTCCATCACGCGCCATTAGCCGCTGCAGCACTGTGGCAAATCGCTGCAAATTGCTGAAAGCGCTGCACGCTATTACGGGTCAGGTACGAATTAATACAATATAACGTTCAACTAGCCCAAAATTTGTTTAGTGACCCTTTATTAATACTTATTGTGCTTACTTTATTTTTCTTATCTTTTTTAAACTTTTAATACATACATATGTACATACATATGATCACGGTAGGCAGAGACTACATTCTTCCACTTGCTGCGGTCCTGACATACTTTCTTCGCTTTCTCCTCATTCATCAATCTTTTCGTACACGCTCGCCGGTTAAGGGTACTTAGACCTGCCCTTTTCTAAGAATGTATTTTATTTGGTCAAGATAAGTTCTTCTGGGCTCTTTCCCAAACTTTTGATATTATATATTTTTTCTATGATCATTTTTTACTTAAAAATAAAATGTCTTTGATTGAAAATAGTGTTTTGCAATTCGGTTGTAATAGAATTATTTTTATAAGTATTATGATAATTCGCTGCAAATGCTGATTTAAGTGAATAACGCACTGTTCATAGTATGTAGTTATTATAAATCGGTTTAATTCAACAAGATATTAAGGCGTGATGGGTAGATAATGTTTACATGGATTAACCAAAAAATGACGTATTAAGGGAAAAAGATACATTTGAATTGACATTTCTTAATGTTTAGTCGGTTAAAATACAAAAAAAGCTGCTACGCCCTATTACGAA
Source organism: Cactoblastis cactorum (assembly GCA_020352625.1). NCBI lineage: Eukaryota > Metazoa > Arthropoda > Insecta > Lepidoptera > Pyralidae > Cactoblastis > Cactoblastis cactorum. Next base: position 18,932 of record JADGIL010003935.1, read on the forward strand.
ACCACTCCACAGCACATGACGGCGCACTTATGGAGGGCCGTGACTGATGGGGACCGCTTAGCTCGGCCTAGCACCGCATCAACATACAGGCCACAAAAAACACTTTTATAATATATGACTACCAATAGACTCCGTAACTAAAGCGAAAAAAGAACACTGGAAAATACGCATAGATCAAAGAAAATAATATTACATTAGTGTTAATTTTTAGGCACCCTTGGGCAAGGAAGATTTTAACTTCCTTGGATAAGTCCAAAAAGAGGTGAATTATATTTTCTGGGCATTTTTACAGAACGACACTACGGAACGTCTGTTCTTTTCTATCTTCGCATTTGCACCATAAAGGCACAGAGCATAAATATAGCGTGAAACCGCGACAGACTGTATCTATTGTACTGCGGACCGCAAGTCACGCCGGTCAGTTATTTACGAGTAACAATTTGTACTCGACAAGCAGACGGGAGCTGTGAATGAAACAAGAATTTTCATTTATTGGAACTAAACTACTTTCATCCCATAGCTGTACAGACCGTAAGATTTTAGATGAATTTTTATTATTTTTTTTTACAAAAAAGCACTCAAATCTAATGAAAGAAAATATTTAGTTTAATTATTAAGTTTGTCACGTTGTATTTAATATATAAGAAGGGTCATGCAAAATATTAGAAAAATTATAATTTCTAAGTATCTAATAACAATATGTGTTATTGCTCTGAACACATTGTTTTCCAACCCACTATTGTCTATTTTTAGGGGTCCGTGCTCGAAAGGTAAAACAGGGTCCCTATTACTAAGGCTACGCTGTTTGCCTGTCTGTCTGTCCGTCCATCCGTCCATTTATCTGACTAACAGTTTCGCTGAGGCTGTGCCGAAATTATAGTACTATGTTTGTTTGTGCTGAAATATGGGAATAACCTATACAGGTACCAAATGGCAACGAAATCGTCAGAGCCGTTTCCGAAAACGCG
>JADGIL010003945.1:8272-20318 GCA_020352625.1 Cactoblastis cactorum
AAGTTTTCACTTCAAAAATATATTATTACTGCAAAACTTTTGGCATATACATATGGACCCTTAATCCTTTGGGTTAGCCTTCAAAATCCAATTAGATTTATTTTGTGCATTTGTTTCAAAAATATACGGCGATTCTCTCACATTTTTAAAAGAGTACTTTGTTTACTGTTAATATTCAGACCGACGTGTCAGGCTACAATGTTTGGGTTATAATTAAAGGGGAAAGAATTCCCGCCTTTTTAATCAAAAGCCTCTAATGAAGATTATAAAATGTTACCTACTTAATTAAGTAGGCAGCATTTTATAAGCTTACACGCTTATAAAATGCCGACTTTGTTACTTTATTAGACCTGTGATAAGAAGATTTGTTAGATAAAAAATACTACATTAAAAACTTTTCCTTAGAACACTTTCTTCATTGGAACAAACTTTCAAAAGGTTTTCGTCGTGGGTCGAATCTAATAATCGAAATTGTACCCCATTTCTATTGACAAAATGATATGGACTCCTGAAATATTTTTGAAACGATGGATCGATTAACTTACAATTTGGTATAATTATTTCTTAAGTTTAAGCGAATATTAGACATTGAAATGAAACAAATTTGATGGATTTTATCGCGGTTTAATCATTTCAATTACAATTTGGTATTTATATGTATTTACAGTTTCCTAAAGTTTTGATGATAATCTCTAAAATTATAAAGAGGTAAAGTTTTGAACTTTGATTATTTGTTTGTAAGGGCTAATCTTGGGAAATACTGAACCGATCATGAAAATTCTTTCACAATTATGAAGCTACACAATTCAGAAGTGATATAAGCTATATGGTAACGCTCAACGAAGTAAGCACTGGTCAGCTAGTATTATTATATAGCCGTATTACAAATTCGAGATGGCCGCCGCCACAAAATGGCCGACTATATCCATACTAATATTATAAATGGGAAAGTGTGTTTGGTTTGGTTCACGGCAAAACTGAGCACTGGATTGATGCGATTTTTTATGTGAATATAGTTGAAGGGGTGGAGAGTAGCATAGTGTACTTTTGTCTCATTCTATTCCTCCGCGCCCCCCGTATTTGACGCAAGCGAAGCCGCGGGCCAAAGCTAGTGTTATAATAAGGAAGCCATCTGTCTTTTCGCGTCTCAAATTGTTGAATTTAACTTACCAACTACTAAAACCAACAGAGTGACCCCAAACTCTCAAACTGAGACTTCGCAACCATCGCGTATCGTCATCGAAAGTTACTGTATAACTTCACGATAAAACAAATGATTTTCTCTGTCAATAAGGAATGATTGATTGGAGAGCGTTATGGTTTCAAAATCAAATCAAAATCGATATAAACATTCAGAAATTAAACCTTCCGAGCCTTTTTTTTTCAATCAATCAAGCTACGGACTGCCAGCATTTCGGAATGGCCACTGCTGAAAGAACTGCCAAAAGGAACTCAAGCAGTTTTGTTCCTATTATTCCAGAAGGTCTGAATTACTTGTATATAATACTTGTTATATATATTCTTGTTTTTATAATATTTAAGTACAGTAAACCGCAAAAGTCAAAAATTCAATAAAAACAAAAAAAGTTACGAACCGGAAAATTTATAAAAGGCAGGTTCAACATAATTTAATTAGAGTAGGAATGTCATTGGATTTTGAACATCTTTCTAATGACTAGTAAAATAAAAAAGGGTTATACGTGTAATAGTTTTTAGTAATTTTTTCAAAAAAAATTACTTTTTTCAAAAGTGAAAGACTAGAGTACGAATCCTTAGAGATATGAACCGCGCTCACAAAAATTTTCTTTTTAGGCTATTAGGTCAAAGTTGTTATAATAAACATATTTTGCTTTTTAATAGTGAATACGTACAATATTAAGCAGTCCCTTGATTAGGGAGACGGGGGTAAGTAGTGACGTTTTGATGGTAACAGAAAATTAATGATCCTTGTAACTGGCAGGCAACACGCATCGCACGGGGGAAATTTAAAAATAGTTTTATGAAAACGTTTGTAATTTAAAATCGAAAAAAGAATAATTTACTGCGCGTTGCTTTACGGAAATTAAATAAATAAATATATAAGGACAAATCAAACGGATTGAGTTAGCCCCAAAGTAAGTTAGAAATTTGTGTTATGGGATACTAACTCAACAATCATATAACAAATAAAAATATAGATAAACATGGGAAATGTAGGTAGGTAATAAGGTCATTAATTGCATTGGTGGCGATCACTTAACATCTCGTTTGCCTCCCTCTGACATAAAAAAGGCGCATAAAATGTTGCGGGCAAGCTAGTTTTCTTATAATACTAATAACTGTACAATTTTCATAGCAAAAAATACAAAAATGAACTTCGTAAAAGTGAAACTCGACGATTTGTAGAACGGATCGGCAGTCCCTTTTTGTGAACTTGCAAACTAATTCAATAAAGATCTGTTACCATCAACTTTTCTTATTTCGTCTGTTTCACTTCTGAAATACAAACTGGCGGACATTTTGTTTACCCTTCCCTTTTTTATGTTCGGTAATAAAAGAGACAGCTGTTGTTGATTTGTACCGCATTTATTTTTAAATAAATCTATCTTGGGAAGTCTTTTTTATGAAAGATATAATTTGTTTTTTTTTATGTCTAAATCTTATTTATTAGGATTTATTTTATATGTTTTGTCGACATGGTTTTTGTTGTTCATTGACAGTTTCTATAGACTAGTTTCATGAGAGCGAAATTTTGTAAAAAATTCAAGATTGTTATAAAGCAGCATCACGTGTTTGTCGAATATAGTTTTAGATATAGGGCTCGCAAGCGAACTAAGCGACCTATCATGTAGCCTAGATTCGCTCGCCAGGCCTGAATTATTTGAGACTTATTATTTTTCTTTTATTATTTTCTTATGGTCTTTTCAAATTGGCAATATTTAAATTTAAATAAAGTAATATATGCAGCGCCCTTCACAACTTGATAAACAAAAAAAAACTTAAGTATACTACCTAACGTTTATTTTTTGCATTTCAAAATGAAATGTCAACAAAATCATTCACACTTTATAGGGTAGTAGTTACGGAACCATCGGACACTATCTGGGTAAAGGAAATATGTCATATACGAGTATATTACAAGTAGCCTAGATTGGATCGCAAGGCCCGAGATATTAGAGGATATGTCTAATTGGCTTGGCACTTTTGGACAATATCTGAAGAAATATGTCGTGTTTATTACACGTTACAGCCTAGATTCGCTCACAACGTCTGAGTTATTTGTGTCCACAGATCATAAATATATATTTTAATGATCTGAGCTTGTGTCCAATCCTTATTGTTTCTTATGATCATATAATATGTAATATTTCGGAGTTTAAAAAATGTATATGAACATAAAAAAGAAAAATAACAGAGCCGTAAATAATGAACATTTACTAGCATTTTTTTAAAGAAATATCAAGAAAATTCATTTACACTCTGTCTGGTAGAAGTTACGGCATTGTCCGGTTATTTCTTATATCATATTTCTGAGTGTAAAAAATGTATATGAACATAAAAAAAATAACAGAGCCGTAAATAATGAACATTTATTAGCATATTTTAAAGAAATATCAACAAAATCATTTACACTCTATCTGGTAGAAGTTACGGTACCGCCGGCCACTATCTCAGGAAATATGTATGTCGTGTATATTACACGTAGCCTACATTCGCTCGCGAGGCCTGAGTTATTTGAAGCTATTCCTTATTATTAATGCCACACTTCGTAATGAGGACGGCGAATTTATTTGCCGGTGTAAATAATGTGGGAATTTTGAATATAGTTTCTGCAGTCAACTTGTTTCGTTTTTACGCTGTTGTAATAAAGGTGAAGTTTAAATGAATTTTCACTGGTAGATTTGCTGTTGCCTCCTTTAGAATGTACATACGGTACTGAGACTAATAAGTTATTAAAAACTAGCTAATGCCCGCGACTTCGTCCGCGTAGATTACTTAGTACTACTGCAATAAATTATATCCCTCGGGAACCGTACATTTTTCCGGGATAAACAGTAGCCTATCTTTTATTCTAGGTCCCTCACTATGCCAAATTTCATCCAGATCAGTTCGGTAGTTTTTGTGTGATGCGAATACAAACATAAAGACAGACAGACAAACAGACAAAAAATCTAAAAACAATGGTTTTTGCCCCTATAAAGAGCCCCTATATATTTTTTTCTTATATATCTCCCATATACAGACATTGGTCAGTTACAATTTTATTATATGTATAGATAATATGATTGCAATGCAAATCTACAATTTACATTGTATAAAATTGGCTACTAAAATATAAAGAACAATTTTTTGTCACAAATAATTAATTATGCTATTTCTTCTAAATTAAAAATATTCAACTTTTCACCATGCGAAAGTTTTAGTTAGTACTGGATTCAACTGGAGATAACCGCATTTCGTTCGAAAAAAGATCTAGTTTTCATCTTGAAATGTTCCATTCATACCAGACTTTTTTTTTTAATCTGGTGGACCTAAATGTTCTCGGCAACTAATTAAAAGTAGCCGAGAGTTTTCTACATTTCGCGCCATTTTTTTTTGCTTTTTTCCAGAACTTTTTTGATTTATCCTGGGGATTCTTATAAATATCAAGAACCCAAGCACGAAGGCATTTTTTACAACACGTAGTGTTTTAGGTATTTTCGTAATCTTATTGAACGTAGCTGAAATTTCCTTGGTGAGTGCAGCGGAGAACTAAGAAAGGATTTTTGGAAATTACACTGCGAAGGAGATAAAAGGGCTGAAAACTATTATATGAAAGTTAATCTACGTAGGCGAAGCTAGAATACTAGTATGACTATATATTTTATAAAATATATAGTCTCTACGAGAGGGTCTCTAGTATACTAGAGACCCTCTCGTCGTTTCATATGCACTTCTACCGTTTCCGTGGGAATTTTGGGCCAAAAAATCTAGAGCCTTCCTCGATAAATGTACCATCTAACACAGAAAAAACAATCGGACATGTAAATATATCAGATCAGACCATTCAACCAAACAAGCTAAATCTTCCGCGTTATAATATTATGAGTAACAGAATTCTTACATATGGGGATTTTTAAGGCAAGAGTGAATAGGCATTACTTGAGTTTGCGTGCTCTACCTTAGACTTCATCGTCGCTTTATATCAGGTGAGATTGAGGTCAAACGCATTCAAGTCTTTCATAAAAAAAAACATAAGTATTTGCTTTGTGAAAAATATCTGAATCTAACTAAAAACGTGAATTTTTGCTTTTTTTTTAAAAACTATATTACGGATCCCTCTTGGCGCGAGTCCGACTCGCACTTGACCGTTTATTTGATGTAAAAAAATGTTTTATGTATCGATCTTTATAATAAAAATACGAGGTAACATACCTTTAACATATAGCGACGTGGGCTTGGAGAAATCAGTTCCGATTGAGTTTTCAGCGACGCACTCGTACTTGCCCTGGTCGTCCTCCTCACTCTTTACTATTTGCAATGTACCTAGAAAGAGACAAATGATGTTACTGTAGGTATAAGTTTGATAAATAATGTACATATGTATACTAGCGAATATCGTAATTTTTTTAATGCTTCTAACTCTCTTAATACCATCAAATTGCTTTGTTACAGTTATATGACATACTAGAGGCCGCTCGCGACTTCGTCCGCGTGGAAACTCTATGACCTTATGAAATTCAATTAGGAATCAATCCCGCGGGAACTCCGGGATAAAAAGTATCCTATATGTTATTCTGGGTCTTCAGCTACCTACATACCAAATTTTATCGTAATCGGTTCAGTAGTTTTGCATGAAAGAGTAACAAACATACATCCTGACATACTCACAAACTTTCGCATTTACAATATTAGTAGGTATACATTTATATAACTTAACAATACCCTTAAGAGTTTTTCTGTAAAATGTATCACAAAAATGTAGAAAAAAAAAAAATAATTTTCATATTATGTTGATTGGATAAAGTTGTTTAAAAATACCAAAAATCTTTCCATTAAAATAGATTCTCATAGAAACATATTATATACATTAAGTTTTTTTTAATAATTGGCCGGTGGTTGTTCTGGTGGTTGTTGTAAAGATCTGTGGAAGGAAAAATGGGGAGGCCTTTGCCCAACAGTGGAACACTTCAAAGGACTAAAAAACTATTCTTTACATTCTGGACGAATCTAATAGATTGGTTGAGTCCCAAAGAAAATTCCCAACACAACCTAAACGATAATAAATTTTACAAAATAACTCGTCCAAAATAGAGGCTAAGGTGTTAAACCTCAGTTTACATTATAAACAGTGCAGTCTCTATTCAAGACACTGGTCTATTCACCGACTTAATATATAAAGATTTATTGGCTAATAAAGGCGCGGTTAGCGGGCGCCATTAGCCGCTGCCTGGCCGCGCCGAATAAAGTGAGGTTAGAATTGGCGCCATATTAAATAAATAATAAATATATAGGGACAACTCACACAAATTGAGTTGATCCTGAGGTTAACTTAGTTTGTGACTTTATGGGATCCTAACTTAGTTAAACATTTTTTAGTAAATTAGCGACTTTTTCGCTTTTATATGCATTAAGATTATGCCCAATGCTGGTCTGGGAGTGAAAAAAAAACCTTAGACGTGCCAGCTTCTTCCCGCGCAGACTGAAAAAGTCAATCAAGTAAAAGGGTTAGGTTAACAATAACCTCCGTGATGTAACTTGGCTGGTTTACCTCGTAAGGTAGGAGGTAATTACCTCGTAAGACGTAATACTGTATCTGTATTAAGTCTTGTTATAGAGTTGTAGTCTATCACTCGTCACTACATGGTAGAAAACAAAGTTGTTTTACCGCTGTTTGTCCTTATGTATGCTTAGATCTCTAAAACTAGGCAACGGATTTTGATGCGGTTATTTTTAATAGATAGAGTGATTCACATGGAATTTCTTTTAAACCATGCGAAGCCGGGCCGTGTCGCTAGAATGTAAATAAAATTTACTAAATTGTCAGCCGCAGCAGCAATTTTGAGTGTTTTTTTTTATAACAGAGGGAGGCAAACGAGTGGGTCACGTGATGTTGAGTAATCACCGCCGCCCATAGACACCTACAACACCCGGGGGGTCACATGAGCGTTGCCGGCCTTTAAGGGATTTATACGCTCTTTTCTTGAAGGTTCCGATGTCGTATTGGTACGGAAATATGTGGCCTGCATAAGTGCAAATCTTGGTTTTGCAATTCTGCAATTTCGTTATTTTGATTGTCGGTAGTGGCTTAGTGTTCATACGTTATAGCCACACGAATCTTGGCCACCTGCGCGGCTGTTAAAACTGAAAGTGGCCTATTTTGTAAGGAAATTGCCGAAGATAACCAGTTATGAAAAATTTGTGGCTATTGTAGAAAATAAATGGGCAAACAATACATCATTAGGTGTAATTGAAACCATAAATTATGAAATTATGGTTTTCCGAAAAAAAAGAAAGAACTACACACAACTTCAATAATATCAAGAAAACTGTGAACTGTTAAGCACAAAACAGTACAACAGCAATTACAACAAAAAGAAAAAACCAAAAATATCTTCATTACCGTTTGCAAAGTCTGAGTTTATTTTAATTATTTGACGTGCGTGTATATTACGGCCTACAGAACGTCGGCCTATCCAAATTCTTTGGAAATTCGACTTTATGACCGTTACATGAAGGCCTCTAAAGGGTAACCTACCTACAGTTCACTGTACATCTGAATATTGTCTGCTGCCACTCGAAAATAGTTAATATGCAAATAAAATGCAACTGTCATTCCGAAATGTTGCATCAGATTTTGTCTTTAAAATATTATATTCAATAATGAACTATTACTCAGTTATTTTTGTTGTTGTCGTTAACGAATATTGTAATTAAATAAGATTAAATATCCTATAGAATTAGGATTTTTTAAAATTACTTAATTTTTTAATATTTATAACCTTATAGATTTGCCTCATTTGACTCGTCAAGACTTGTCATTTGATTCGACAAGTTTTTTGACAGAATAAGTACACTTATTTAAGAATAACAATACTTGTACAATAAGAACCAAAATTCAAAAAATAAAAAATTTCGCACATTTAGAAAGTTACAAAGATAAACAATATATAAAACTATTGACGATTTTATTTCACTTCATTTCATCAATTTTTAACTACAATATGAAAGTGATCATGATCGTTTATATTTTAATTAATAATATTCTAGCCAGTCTAATCATAAAAGAAAAGAAAATTTAAACACACAATTTTATTACAAAATAGTTAAGAAATTGCACCCGTATTTTACTCATAAAGGAATACAGAGTTGAAAAATTATGTAGCAAATATGGCGTCGGCAGGTCACAGAGAAAATGCAATTACGTCACAACGCGGCCGACGCAGAATCATAGTTTTTAATAAAAACAAAACAATAAAACAACGTGCAGCACAATTCTTTTTACCAGCAGCAATTGCGTATATACCTTGTTACTGGCACTCAATTACTAAAATCCGTGGAGATAAAAAAAGAAAAATAGACATGGAATTAAAAAAAGAATGATTGAATTCAAATACATACTTCTTATGCATCATAGAATATCTAGTTCTTTTTTGAAATAGTTTAGTTTTAATGTTTAAAAACCATTAATAAAATACCAATTTAAGCGCTTTGTGTGTTCGGGTGACGATTTATGTTAAAAAAAACATGAAGTAAAAACAAAAGACAGAAAAACAGTTCTAATTGAAACATTAAAAAGGTACTAATGATACTGGTTGAACTTGATACGATGTTCATAAAACCACCATTTTTATTACTTTCACTACTGCGTTTTTTTTTAAATCTCTTCCAACGAGCTACATCGGGGCAATGCCCCTAATATACTGGCAGCATTTCCCCGTTGGATAGTCAAGCTTATCCGCTAAGCAAAGAAAATGCCTTCTCGGGTTACCAGTTGCCTCTATGAGGCGCGTTGTGATGTGTGCTGTTGGGTTTAGTTATTAGATTTTAACAATTAAAAAAATAAAAAAATTAAAAGACCCCAAAACAACATGCATATCAAACTTATAACGCCCCTATTTTGCATCAGAGGTTAAAATAACATTAATAACATAGCTAAGAACATTCTAGATTCCTTTCTTTTAAAAATATTTATCCAAATCGATTCGCCCATTTGGGAGCTATGATGCCATAGACAGAATGATACACACACATTCGTCAAACTTATAACACTCTGTTTTTACATCAGGGGTTGTACTCATACTGCTTTGTGTTCCTAAGATAACGTGACTTTCATTGATAATTATTTCTCAGTGTGTTCATTTATTTGACGGACTGATATCTACAGCTGCAGTCTTCTTATATTTAAATCAAAACGAACTTTAAACTGCATATACTGACTTCCTGAGTCTCTGAGATACTGAGTCCTCATGGAACCGAGACATAATAAATAATAATATTAGTTTTAGTACAGTTAACAGCACATCAACCTACCCAAAATTATTGCTATTTCACCATTATTATTATAGTATAAAGACCCGTGCCGGGTAACTTGACATGCAGTTGACTGTACAGTGTACATGTTAAATTAACAATGAAGAGCTTCCCGTTAGAATGACTTACATCCAAATAAGCTAGTTACTTTAGTCTATTTGAAATGACGAGACAATCTGCAAATTACACATGTTTACCCACAACTGTAAACACACTAGCGAGCGAGCAGGAGAAAATATATCGACTCCCATAAGAGAGAATAGGATGAGGTGATGAGATTATTGCGTATTTGCTAACGTCGGATTTCAGCAAACTAATCTAGAACATTTACTCGTAACTAAGCAGAGTATTACGAATTTATAGTAGTATCTGTCATCACGAGTTTTGATATGTGATACAACTGCGTGTTTATCGTGTTTTAAGATATAGGTACAGTGTCACGTCTTTGTCCTTTAAAGGGTTGACAGAGCCAAGAGTCGTGGGATTCGAAGTTCACGCTTAGCTGAATGGTGGCAGTTGGATATATAATGACAGGTTGCTACGTACCGTCTATGAAAAAGAAAATCCTGTTACAAGGCATAAGCCTTTGTTCTCACACCTGCAATTGATATGATTTGAACGATTAACAGATCAAATGCTTTTCTGTATATTTGAGTAAAATAGTTAGTTGTTCCAAACACTTTTTTATTTTTATTTTCGTAACGTTCCAAAGAAAAATATGTCTCTATAAGTTGATTCTTCGTATACAATAAATACAAAAATTCCTCAGTAGATTATGATAAAAACATAACCTTTAATACACAAAGCGAAAGACAAACAAAGATAAACTTATCGCGAAAAATGAAAATCATAATCGGGCGCGCCTGTCAGTCCCACGTTGGGCGCCAAACCGCAGTGGTCTCACGGGGCCACTGTAATCAAATAAAACTAACGGGCCTTACGTGGTCGAGCCTGTTTGGGTCCTCGTGACAGCCGATGATAGGCCTCTGACGAAGGTAGCTGAATACATGACCAATGGCTTTTATACGCAGGTACGATATGTGAGTGAAAAATGTCCCTTTCACAGTTCTCTGAACCGCTGCGACTATTTGGTAACAAAAATTATTTCGAATAACACTTAACATCACGTGACCCGTTTGCCTCCCTCGTTTCATAAAAAAAGAATGCATAACGTGATTTGGGAAAATATGTGAGTTTCATGTTTTATCGAGAAAATGAATTTGTAAGTTTTACACATAAAACCTCTAATCATAAGATTAGAAATCAAAAGTTATCTAAAATAATCTATAAATATTTTAAGATCTTAAAAGACTGTACAAAAATTCATTCACTGGGTAAAAAGAGTGGAATGTCTACACCTATGTACATATTTATAAAAAAAATTAAGCTACCAGGTGAAGCTTTTGGCAAGAGCCAGTAAAAGAAAACATTAAGAAATTTGTAACAAATTACTTAAAGGGCAACAATTTTTTTAAGTATAAGAAACCAATTCTCACTCAACATAATATGAAAACATATTTTCATATTGGGTATAAACATCAAAGGCATATATGTATATTGTAACAAGTAATAGTAGGATCAGACCTCGAGGAGCGATACTGTTTATAAGATAGAAATCAAATCCGGTAGAGTGTTGAATCAAACGCAATGAAATAAAAAAAGATCGCTCGCTCGCCCATCCTGATCCCTAGGCTTTCCGCTTTATAACTTTGTCTTTGGTACGTTTTACAAGCAGAAGCGGAAAATATTTTTGGTAATGATAAAGTTTGTATTCGCTGGATATTTGAAGCAATTATGTGTGTTTTTATTTTTTTATACAACGATATGTAAAATCTAAACAGCAAACGTTCTATATATAGAGTATCCAGTTATTTTAATAGGAGCTCCGAGGCACATATTAAATGAAAATAAGTTACATAAAAAAGAAGTCAACATGCCGTATAGTTTATGTCTTTAATAAAAAAACTGGCCAGCAAGAACTAGATTGAAAAAAAAGATGTTCCACGAAAAAGTTAGAATCTTGCGGCACCAATCAAGCTGTCTTGCGGACTCAAAGGAATCCGCTGTGAATGCTTAAACTTTGGCAGGCTCCCTCCACTCTTTGATATCCTAGTAACCAGTTTAAACTGGATTCTCATGTTTCAATTTGCATGTGAGTAAAGCGACCTACACGCAATTCCATATTTGAATTGGACCTTTAAAAATATTTTTCTTTGTCTACCCCATGTTTTAGGGGGAAAAAATGGAATAGAATTATGCCGGTGCGTTGTTTGGTATAAGGGTGTTGGCGTACTTTCACTTCGTATGAAAAATAAACGAATAAAGGCAAAATATTTCGTGAACGTACCTAAAGTTTGTTCAAGAAGTTGTTAAGCCAAGAACAAATTTTTTATTTTTAACAGATGAGGTTATTTTAAAAAGATTTAGTATCACGTCTTTATCTTTTACGGGGTAGACAGACCCAAGAGTTATGAGAGTCGAAGGCCACACGTAGCAGAATAGTGGGTTTAGTAGTGAAATGGAGATTCTGAGACAGGTTGCTAGCCCATCGCCT
>JADGIL010003957.1:713-15148 GCA_020352625.1 Cactoblastis cactorum
TTCTTTGGTTTGCCTCTCCCCTCTCCCACTCACCGTTTCTTTTAAAAGCAATTTTTTTATTATAAGAATTATAATAAAAGTTTTCTTTAATTATATTATTTGATGAATTGAAGCTATACTAATACATGTTGCAATAATAAAGCTCAACGTAATAACAATGTACAATCCTTCTGCAGTTTTAAACTTAATAATGGCGTAGAAACCTCTCGATAAAAATTTTACGAGCCAAAATCCACTGATGAAAGCCCGGGGCAGAATGGAGCCGCACTTTTGTCGTAAAACGCGTTTATGGCGTCCATTGAAGATATTAGCGCCGCTACTCGTCATGTTATCAAAGGCTTTTTAAAATTATATAATAATAAGTAATAATAATAAATACCTATATAGGGACTAATCACACAAATTGAGTTAGCCCGAAACACAGTTCGAAACTTGTATTAAAGGATACTTACTCGACGATACTATATTTTATTTATACATATATAGATAAATATCCAAGACCGAGCCAGCCAATTAGAAAAAGGTAATTTTCCATTATGACCTGACCGGGGATCGAACCCGGGACCTCCTGAGTATCGGTCAAGTACGTTAACCGTTACACCACGGAGATCGTAACATTATAATTAACTGTCTTCGTATTATCATCATTTTCTGCCTACATCTTTGCCAATTTCTTGTTTTCTGATAGCCTCTTTCACCTGACCGTAGCAGAAAATCGAGTTAATTTCGTGGCTGTCATAGTCAATACTTTAAGAAGTTGGTAGCGCTGTTTTTGAAACCTTTAATTTACATAATGCGCTATTTACGTCTTAGAAATTATTTGTTAAAATATAATCACAACACAATTCCTAAAGAGCCGACGCCGAAATCAGTACTACGACTATGTATCTCAAAAACTCATGAGACGATGTCGTGAATAAAGGACGAATAGGTATAATACGAAGTCAATACTCATTTCACTGTTTTAGAACCGCGGCACCGGCGAAATTCATTGTTGCTAGTATCGCAAATGTTCTGCTCGTTCGGGGAAATACCACACTCTCGCATAAAATTGACTTTTGGTTTGAATAGTGTAGCTTTACCGCTTCTATGCTTTGTTCGATGAGAGCCGGTGACCAATCACGGCCGAAAATAGCAGTTGTGAGGCGCTTGTCAAAATCAAAATATATATTTGGAAATTAGACTTTCACAGGTACTTTTTCACGTCATAACAGTGTGGCACCATCGTTTTGCAGGCGTCTCTGTAGACCTAAGTAACCACTTCCCATAGGTTGAGCTACTTAGCCGGTTGCCTACTTCATTTAGTTAAAAAACCGCCCAAGTTCGATTAGAAATCTATAACAGGAAAGTCACATTTGTTGTACGGGAGCCCCTTAAATATTTATTTTATTATATTTTTGGTATTTGTTTTTGTGGCAACTGACATACATCATATGTGAAAAAGCTCATTGTTGAGCGACCATGGGTCAAAAGTTTCCAGACGGACACCCTGACAGACCCATGGACAGCGGAGTTTTAGTTATAGGGTCCTGTTATACCCGTTGGGGCATCACCCTAAAAACTCATTATAGGCGGTCCCCAAAAATTTCACCTTTTACTATATAAACTTATCTCTTAAACTGAATCTTATTCAAACTTACGCTATAAGTTAGATAATGTACCTATTTGTTTGGTAGTAAATTGTGTCAAACCTGACTAGACTAATGTCTGGTATTCGTTCAGGGAAAAAGGCAATAAAGCATGTTTATGTCACAGACTATGAGCTAAACTTTGCCTATTATGCTCTGCGCACTGATATCCATGCGAATTTCAACCTTATATATTCGATAGTACAGTTTAGAAGTTTTCGGGGTTATAAAGGTGATTTTTACCATTTTTCTGGGATGGGATATATGCATGCATATGACGCTGATGGTGAGTGCGCAATATTTTTACGGTGCCGTAAAGTTATGTAACGCTCGAGATTAGAGACGACGCTGAGCTCGTTTTCTCGTGTTCCTTGATGATTGACGGCGGTTGTCAAGGTGTTTGGCAATTATAGCTCTCCATTCAAATCATTTTTAGTGGCCATAGTCTGTTATTTCATATTACGTCATTGCAGTTACGGATTATAATAATGAAGGTTAAAAGCTTCTTTATTCCTTAAGTATCTGCAACACAGGCCTGCAGAATATTGGGCTGTAAATTAAAATAATAACTTCGTTGCACTAATGCAACATTTCAAGATATGGCGGAAATGTGATTATGAAACCAATTTGTTTAGTCTCTCTTATTTGTTAGAAGTAATAAAATACAACATATATTTCTTTACTAATAAACAAATATTAAGTCTTATCGAAACGTTAATCAAAAACCCTCTCGGCGCCACAACATCTCAGCGTGATTTAAAAAAAAAAAAAAAATATATATATATATAGAGAAGGAAAAACAATCAAGCTCTGCCAAACGTTTTAAATTTTTATTCCTTCAGGATAGGCCCTGAAGAATTAAAAATTTAAAACGTTGAAGGTAAGCAGTTGTCACGAGGCTAGGGCCGTTTTAATATAATTACCTGTTGTTTCCTTTCCATAAAACTTGCCCAACAAATTAATTTTCCAAAACTGTCTCATTAAGTCTCCAGCGCCAACCCTCCTCAACAAATAGTCCATTAACAGGTTTATTTATCTTAGTGGGCAGTATTTTCTCTTTATTTATTACCGTGTTAAGCCCACATTCGCTGTGAAGTGTCGCCATGCACCACTACTGCAGCTATTTGCCAAATTTGAGGCGTAAATTTTTGGGTCATTGCCTATAAATTTATAGCGTAATGCGACTAATGCATGCCGCATAAGTACACTAGTGATGTAGTGGGAAGTAGCTCGTTTGTATCGATAAATATCAGACGGTCAAACATGGCAAATTAATGTGCATCACGACTTCTATTCTCTGGTAGTATACCAAGGATATATTAAAAGATGTGTAATGTTTTCAATTTGTTTCTGAAAATGCAGTTGTGTTTTTTTTAAATATACAATTCATTATTTTTAATGTGTGTAGCCGATGAGCCTTTATATACCTTACCACTGATCATATACCAACCACGTTTTACGAGCAATAACAGCTTTCTTTCTGACTATAGACTGCACTGCGACGAACACTAGTCCTAAAATAAAATACGATTTATGGCACAAGTTTGAAGTTTCACACGAAATATAGAAGTAGACTATTAAAACGAAAAGGTTTGGAAGAATTCATAAATTTCTTCCAATTTTCGATATCGATATAATATAGAAAGGATCGCTTATAATAAAAATCCTAATTAAGGTAAAAAATATCTTTACTGACTTTCACAATCCATGTAAGAAGAGATAAAACTTGTACACTCAAGATTATTAGATATTACTGCATCAAGTTAATACCAGTTAATTGTTGTAAAATTGGATTAGTATTTTCAACACAAGACAATTTAGACAATTTAAAGGATAATTAATAGATTTATCGATAACACCGAGCCCCCATACCTAGCGGTCGGTATTCACGGCATAATTACACAGTACTATGAGACGTGGAGTAAGTTTTGATTAACACCCGTGTACGTAACTTAGTCATTTCCCTCACGGTGTGAACTTCTCAATAATGGAAGTGGGGGGAGGGGGGGGGGGGCTACGTTGTGCATTTTGTAAACCACACCGGCAATTTCTGTTCCATTGTGCCGAACTAGTTTAAACGATTCTAATTATATGTTAAGGCATTTCTGGAAGTTTCGTTGTAATGCTTTTTAGAGACCGGAATATTGATCCTTAATTTAAAGAGGTAATGATTTTATATCATTGAAAGTTACGCGAGATGACATAATTAAAATAATACGGATTTACTCACGTCAATGTGAGTGCACAAGGAACAGCCGCGTCGCGACGTTTCTAGTACTCGCCCTGAAGATGGCCTTCTGAATAGGCCGAAACGGTCGTCGGCGATACCGACTAGAAATTGACGTGAGTAAATCCTTATTATTTTAATAATGATTTTATCTTACGTAAACAACAAATACTCAAAATAAAATAAATATTTCAGGGGACTCCCATACAATAAACCCGATTTTTTTTTCTCGAATTGATAACGATAACAGATAGATGCTTGAATTTTTTTACAGAATATGTATTTATATAGTAACATTAAAATAAATAATTAAATAAAAATAAAAAAATTAAGGGGTTCCCATACAACAAACTTGATTTTTTGTCGTTTTTTCATAGAAAATGGTGAGGAAACCCTTAGTGCGCGAGTCCGACTCGCGCTTGGCTGGTGTTTTTTACTCAAAATTTAATTATGTAAAATTTATTTATGCAAAAGATGACAATGATTTATACTTATAATATAAATCGCCACACTTTCGTTTGATGGCAAGAGGCGCTCATACCAAAAACACCGAATTGTTTCTACTCACACTTAAACCAATTACTACACCTGTACTAAATATTAGCTTATTTCCAATATCCATCGTTACCAGCAGCAATTATTTTGTATATCCTTTTTTGTGTATTTCCACCTCACCCTCGCCATTGACGTGGATAAACGTTCAGGGCTAATAAATAAAACGCGACATCATTCCGCTGTCAATTATGCCGCGATACTGACCGACGTTTTCACGTGTCATGCGCTTTTTCTATTACTGAAATAACGTTCTGAATTAAATATGAATCATTGGGGAATGCTGGCTTTTGATTGATTTCGCCGTGGTATGATTAGGTCGAACAGGAATCATGACGATTTGCTATATCTGTGGAAGTTGACGTTTTAAAACTTCATATATGCCTCTAGATTCTAATGCTAATATTGTTGGAATAAAAATAATTATTAAAAAAAAAAAAACAAAATACCCGACTGCAAATGCTAATGACTGACTAAAAAGGGGAAAACAAGCTTTACAATTTAGTTAAATCGAATGCAATACACTATGTATATATTTTAAATAATTGCAGCCGGGACAAACAAATCTATGAGACATCGTTGTATCTACCAATTTGTCTCATCGTTGCCATTTTGCCTTTTTTATAGTTTTTATGAGCCCAGTGTCACTCGCACTGTTATGAAGAATCCAATGACACCTCATATGTTTAAATCCTTCAAGCCGTTTAGTTAATAACCCTCCTTCTTTCCTTCTCCTCCTTCTTCCCTGCCGCAATTGGGTAAAAATAGATGAATATGAAAGGTAAGATGCCTAAGTCATCGACGTACACAATCACAATCCCGCAAAAAAGTGTCCTCGGCAAAACAATGCTCATTGCAGTCATATTCTCCTTAGTTAGACGTGGCTTTAACTTGCACACATTAACACTTATTTTCTAACTAGCTAATTCCCGCGACTTCAGCCGCGTAGATTACTTAGTACTACTGCAATAAATTATATCCCTCGGGAACCGTACATTTTTCCGGGATAAACAGTAGCCTATCTTTTATTCTAGGTCGTAGTCCATCACCGCTTATCATCCAAATCCGTTCGGTAGTTTTTGTGTGATGCGTGTACAAACATACAGACAGACAAAAAATTCCAAAAATAATTGTTTTGGCTTCTATAGGCCCTATAAAGAGCCCCTATATATTTTATTCTTAAATATCTCCCATGTACATAGCTCAGTTACAATTTTATTATATGTATAGATATGGGAAGACTTATTTTCTAATATGCGATTCTGGAAATGGAAGTTTCTCGAAGTAATTATACTAGTTGTCATCTTTATTAAAGTGAGAAAGATATTTTGTTTGATTTTGTTTGGAACTGTGAATCTAGTTCTTCGTTGTTGATCGTAGGCTTTAGTCTATAGCTTCGTTGCTGTCAAACTTTATACATATATTTTTACATCTCTGTGTAAGTGGGCATGTGAAAACTGTCTATCTGTCCTCTTTTCTTTAGTTTCTTGAATGCAGATAAGTTATCTGACTTGTACCTTCTAGACTAATATATTTTCTTCGAGACACGTCACTAGACATTTACTGTAAATTTGCATCTGCATTAACAACTTCTTTTTAACATTGTTACACTTTTTACAGGCCAAATTTATTAAATTTAGAATTACATATTTACTCAGTATTGCCCGTTTATTTTTCTATGACAGAGGGAAGCAAACGAGCAGGCGAATCACGTGATGCTAAGTAATCACCGCCGCCCATAGACACCTACCGATACCGTTCCATCATAAGTTGCCGAGATACGATAAGTTTCCAGTCTGATTCAATAACAACAACGGCAAACAAATAATATTTCTAGAAGTTTCGCTTCGACCGCCTCGTACTAAATGGCGTTTGGAGTTTTTGAAATATCGCCGATGAAACTTGCGCGTTTTAAAAATGTATTGCTTTTAGACTCGTAAAGAAATGCTCGAATACTGAAGATTTCGAAATTTACATTTAGTTGTGATGATATCTACAGGAAACAAGTCACTGAACAATGCCAATACTTGCAATAAACAAAATTTTGTATACCTTAATTCAAATTATGAACCCTGAATTCAAACGTACTTTGAACACGATTGAAAAGTATATTAATAAGTATAATGTATAGTATAATCCGCATATTTTTATGACGGAGGGAGGCAAACGAGCAGGCGGGTCACGTGATGTTATCACCGCCGCCCATAGACACCTGCAACACCCGGGGGTCACAGAAGCGTTGCTACCATTCATAAAATATTTCTTCGAAAGTATAATTAGTTAAGAAGCAGGAAAAAGCTCGTAAATAAATATATATCATTCTTACAAAGCAGACTGATAGACTTCAAAGAGAAAATAAAATAATGAGGTCTTATAAAAACTGAAGTTTTTGCTGGTTATGAATTTTGGCGACTTGATCCTGGCAGGGTCGCATGATGTGACGACTGAATTAGACTGATAAGACTCCTTTATTCAACTGCATATATTAATTATATATTTTATTTTTCTGAGCGCAATATGAACCTTAATCTATTAATACACTACAATCCGTGCGTCACACTCGCAAGTTCACAACATGTTTTGCAGTTCGCTTCGGTCTAGAGTCTAGACTAACTGAATTTTCCATGCTTTTAGTTTGCTTGGTCGTCCAATTTTCAACTCCACTTTGCATCGGATCTTTCTCTCCTATCGTCGTAAATTCTGGCTGACCGTTCGTACACATCTGATTTTTTCATTATTTTTCAACTCACTGCTGTCTATAGTCAATAATTTGATATATCTGGATAGCTATCCAATCTAATACCATTATTTGACTAAAAGTTGAACGATCAATGGAATTCCATAGTCATAAGATCAATAGTAAATGTATTAATAGTTTAATTAATGTACCGTGAGTTTGATCTAAACCTAAGAAGGCAGAAAAGAGCTTATATCCAGAATAATATAAAAATTTATACATACAATGTTGATGTGATGTTCAAAAAAATCAAATCAAAGGCTTCCAGTGTGCAGACGAAGTTTGTTATCACTGCACCATTGAATTTAACCTAACATATGTGTATCGCCTTAGAAATACATCTCACTACCTATCCCAAGTGAATCACGGTCATTGTTTAAGTAAATGAGTCGGGTATTTAGATTGTCTTATCTGTCGTTATTAATAAGATCACACGCGTATGCTTTATACATCTTAATAGAAGTTTTTCGAAACGCCGGATAAGTTCTGTTCAAAGGTTTTGCTAAACGATATCAAAATTATTTTTAAATTATCGTGTGGTTGTTAAAATTTAAATATGTGCTCTCACACGATATACCACAGACGTTGTTGTAAGTCTATAGGTACTGTGATTTGTACGATTGATTTTGATGTATCTATGATCAATTAGAAATCTTTATTTTTACAGATGTTATAATTATCTATTTTGTTAAAAATGAATATATCTTTAGATTTTCTTTTGCGCATTCGCCTCGTGTGCAACAAGCCTTACAAAGAGTTAAACCAAGCACGTCTGATTAAATTAATGAAACTTAGATTGATGATTATTTTGTGATCATCTATTATTTTGTGTACGTACTATCTTCTGCTTATTTTTTTGTGATTCCTTTCAATGTTATTTCTGTCTATCTTTGGTTGAAGAAATCCCTTCATGGGATAAGTCCGCCATTTTATGCCATCTTTAAAATAATTATTTCTCATTTACTTATTTATTTTTTGCGTACAATGAAAATATTACAAACAAACAATATTTTACGTTAAAAATATGGAGTACATTTTAGTCTTTACATTGCCTACTACTAAATCGCCTGGTGTGCAGTAAGCCTTACCAATAGTTTTCCGAAATAGGTCAGCTGCACACAGCACAGTTGCACTCGTGACCGAAGTTGCGGCGCAAAAGTTGTTTAAAAAGTTAAAAAGTTATCAGGCTTCAACAAAAACCGGACCGATGTTGTATAGAACTACTAAGTAACGTTATTTAGCTGTGGGTCGAACTACTCAATTGAGTTTTGACTTCGTACTGCAGTTGCGAATCGAGGGTTTTAGCTGCTTCCTAGTTTATTAGTTAGCACGATTTCCTGTGTGAAATAAAAGCGTCAAATATACTAGAACAAAAAAGCTATGGACACGGGATTTTTAATAATTAAATAAGTTTTTATGAAATTTTATATATATTTTTGAAAATAATTATAACAGGGTTATAGACATTAATTCGTATAAAAGATAAAATTAACAAATTATGAAAAGTCTTACAAAAAAGTTGTTCTTTAAACAAAGCCATAGCTTAGTAGACACCAAAACTGCTCGAGTTCCTTTCAGCGTTTCTTCTCAGCAGTGATCGTTCCGAAATGCTGGTAGTCTGTAGCTTGATTAAGATATAAGATATTTATTAAATACCGTCTTGAAAAATGTCTCTGTTGATTTAATTTATGATTACAGATTTTGACTTCGATTTGATTTTGGCTATCTAGTTCTGCAAGGGTTTTGACATATTGATATCACAAATAGCTCTGTATATCAAAATGACTAGGGAAAAAAATGCAAGCTCTCATATACATATACATATCTATATCTGTAAATATAAAAGCGGAAAGCACTCGCTCATAACGAAATCTCAGCAACAACAAGTGCTAGGGATCTTTTTTTATGGCAGAGGGAGGCAAACGAACAGGCGGGTCACGTGATGTTAAGTAATCACCGCCGCCCATAGACACCCGGGGGGTCACAGGAGCGTTGCCGGCCTTTAAGGGATTTATAAGCTTTTTTCTTGAAGGTTACATAGTATTTCCTTTTAGGACGTAGGTACTTGCTAAAACGGAATTATGAAAAATTCCCACGGGATCGGAAATTATAGGACACGAGCGTATCTGTGGGAAAAAGCTAGTAAGGCCACATAAACACTTAAAGTCCATTGTCAGTTGCGTAACGAAGACATAACACGGTTTTCTCGTCAAAGGTTTCCGTGATGTCTCATAAAAAAAATTTAATGGCCATAAAAGAATCATATTATGTTTGTTCGAATTGTTAAATATGCCTCGTAAATTTTTATTATGATCTGATTTCAGATTCGCGTCATTCTATTGGTGATTTGAACCAGTTTCTATTTATTTAATTAGGTCATACAATTTTGTTACCCAACAATTTGATTACGTTCAGTTTAAAAAAAAAGTGTCTAAAAACAATCTTATTATGTTATTATTATTATAACCTCACTGTGGAACGAACTGAATTTCCGGACCAATACGACATCGGAACCTTCAAGAAAAGAGCGTATAAATCCCTTAAAGGCCGGTAACGCTCCTGTGAGCCCCCGGGTGTTGCAAGTGTGCACTGCTTGTTTGTCTGTTTCTGTCAAATAAAAAACACATAATAACGGGGTAGGCAGGGGTACAGTGAGACTCGAAACCACGCTTAACATTGGTGGGTTTTTTGGTGGAATGGAGATTCAGAAATAGTGACAGGCTTCTAGCCCCTCGCCTATGAGAAATCCTGTTGCAAGAAGGTTAATTGACTTTTACGATCTGCATGGGAAGAGTAGCAGCTGGTACAGTCAGTCAGTTTTTTTTTCGCTTGCAGACCAGTAATTGTATATTTATAACTAGTTTTACTGAAACATATTCTGTCGAAAAATTAAACGAAAAAAACTCAAAACAGGATATCTCACTAACTAATACTCGATGTTTTGGACATTTAGAGCATGGATTATAAATCAAAGTGTCGTTTTGCGTCCGATCCGCGGCGTACGTCCCGACAAAGCGTGTCCGACCTATTTGGAGCCGTACCAAGCTGGCATAGCAAAAACAACCCGTTGAAAAATGAAAATATCTCTGATATTGAGAAAAAAGAATGGACGAACGAACTGCCTGGAATGGGCTGTTCGTTTCGTGTGGATAAGCGAAAGTTACAATTGATGTGACAAAAAAATAAAAAATTACGGGGATAAATACTATTAAATAGCAAATACTCGGTTTTTATATTAATACCCCCAGCTACTCTCGGTTGCCATATTACCCGGTCCCCTGGTAATTTTGAAAAATCAGGTCTTGGGGAGCACCTATCTCCTAAAATAAACTCATATGCATTTGAGACGCCTAGCGCTTTTAATTTCTGACGTTTCGTAAGTGAGTGAGTTAATTTAAATTTGCCTAGCAAATTCACGTAGAAAATCCAAATTGGCATATGCCATAGAACTTAATTAACAAAAGCATAAGCAAAAAGCCCAGAGGACAATAGAGAGAAACTGATAAGAGATTTATTAATAAGTGGCTTCGACAACATAGCAAAGTAGCAGATGTGACAAAACGAGTGGCTCATCTAAAAACGCTAATGACTGACTAAAAATGGGAAAACATGTTTTACAATTTAGTTAAATCGTATGCAATACACAATGTAAGTATATATTTTAAATATGTAATTGCAGGCGGGACAAACAAATCTATGAGACATCGTTGTATTTACCACTTTGTCCCGCCTACAATTATTTAAAATATATACAGCCCTCTTTCTGCCGCAGTCGGGTAAAAAGGAAATAGGACTGGGCAGCTAATAGGGCTGGACATGTTGCGCCGAAGGAAGGATCGTGGTGCAAGCGTCTCTTCGAATGAAAACTGTGGGGTGAAAAACTTTCTCAGGGAAGACCACAAAAGCCACATTGTGGAACGAACTGCCTGCAGCGGTATTTCCGGACCAATACGACATCGGAACCTTCAAGAAAAGAGTGAATAAATCCCTCAGGCCGGCAACGCGTGTCCCCCCCCCGGGTGGTGCAGGTGTCTATGGGCGGCGGTGATTACTTAACATCACGTGACCCGCCTGCTCATTTGCCTCTCTCTGTCATAAAAAAATGTGGTGGAAAGACGACCTGAAGAATATAGTCCCCTAAAAGGGATCCAGAGAGCTCAATGTCGAAAGGAATGGAAAAAGTTGAAGGAGGCTTTCACCAAAATTGTTGAAATGTCTAAAGAAGAAGAACGAGGCAAGAAGCGTTTATTGACATAAAATGGATTGGTCTTCGTAAACGGAACTCTAAAGTCAATTGGCAGTGTGATTATCCGGCTGGCGCTTACTACTTTTTGTATGCCAAACTTGGCTATACCTTTTTGTAACTTGGCAATGTCCATTCTAGTTGGATACTCTCTGGACTTGCTATCAATTGCTCATGTTTATTTAATTTGTGTCAACTACATAGTTTCTTTTTAGACCAGTTGAAGCGAATGTATTAAGTCTTTTTTTTTTATTGTTTCATGATGATTATATTTATAATTTTGAGTTTCTTAATTCTAAAACAAAAAGTTTTGGTTGTGAGGTCTGATGTTATTGTTTTGATCTATCGTGTTGGTCTGTCGAAGTTATTTACCAAATTGTAATTTTTTGGTAATTTGAGGTGCACATTAAAATTATCATTCATGTATATGTATAATGAACTCTCATTAAAACTATCATAAATAATAGTTTAAAAAAAATAAAAAATACCCACATTTAAAACACAGATAATAACTATTAAAAAAAAATTTGTGTTTAAAAAAAAACAAAACACGTTTAATAAGTCACCTGTACTTTTCTTGACAATTGGAGAATCTGGTACTTAAAGAAACGATATGACATTGTCGTAATAACCACCGATTGGCTGAATAATTACAGTTTCCTTTGCTGAATACTTAAACAATTCAGCGGTTTGGTTCGTAAATTTAAGCAAATGTGGACCGATTCTTATTGAACAATGTCAAATAAATCTACAGTTTCTTTGCCATTGTGATAAAAAGCTTGGCTTTTACATTATTTCATGAATATGAACAAAATCATAATTTACCTATTGAATTGGCTTTGTAGTAGGTACATACATGGTCGGACAAAAAATTATTTCACTATTAAGTTAAATTTTTATCGACAGGCCATCAAGATAAACAGTTCAGTTCAATTTTTTTAAAATCTGCCATGTTCGAGTCGGACTGTCGCAAAAAAGGTTCTGTGCCATTACTTAAGAAAAACGCCAAATAATATTTTTTTTTGTACCGTTGCCCATTTTTTTTTATGTTCTTAGTATTGTTGTTGAAGCGGCATCAGAAATACATCTTCTGTGGAAATGTTAACTGTCACTTCAATTTTCACGGTTTATGAGATAAAAAATGACTTTGTGACAGACAGACAAACAGCAGCAAAAGATATTACAATCATAGTATATACATCAAACCCCGTTTATCCTTACCCCGTTTGCCCGTTTTATCCTTTGGGTACGGAACTATAAATAAGAAATAAATGTGTACTATGCAGCCTCTAGTCGCGCCCAAACTCAAAACAAATGTTCGTATTTCATGCAACTGATGGCATGTTTTACACACATTAGAACACCAAATATTGTTATAATAACGTTACGTATAATTACTTTTACTCGTTTAACGGTTACGTGGAAATTACATTCATTATTTTTCATGATCTGGGAGCGAAAGAAAATCGTAAATGTTCCATTTGCTTCTATTTGCATGAACGGGCCGGTTCGTCCGGGGAAGTATCACACTCCCGCAGAAGACCGACGCCTGTATGGCGACTATCAGCCGCCATGCTTCGTCCGGTGAGTGGGAGAACCGGAGGCCCAACTGGGGAGGGCGGGGGCTTTTTAAAGGCCGGCAACGCTTCTGTGACCCCGAGGGTGTTTCAGTTATCTATGGGCGGCGGTGATCACTTAACATCAGGTGACCCATTGAAATGAAACAAATTTAACGGATTTTATCGCGGTTTAATTAGTACGCACAAAGGAATTTTATACTGTTTTAAGTTCTCTATGTGTAACTATTTATTGATATTATTATAAAATTCCTTTGTGCGTACTAATTAAACCGCGATAAAATCCGTTAAATTTGTTTCATTTCAATGTGTAATATTCGCGTAAACTTAAGAAATAATTATCAGGTGACCCGTCTGCTCGTCTGCCTTCCTCTTACATAAAAAAAGAGACGTGCTACTCGAATGCCAGAGGACCAGAGAAGAGAGCTCTGTCTGCCTCGTATGGGATAAAGACGTGTTATCTGTAAATTAATTAAAAACTAATAATAAATAGTTGAATGAGTCAGTAACACTACTGCCATATAGTTTTTGATTAATCATTATAGAACAAATGTCGATATTGTTTATTCACTTGTACACTTTGTAAGTTCACTTAGTATAACGTTTTTCTCGCTTACGGTGTAGACAGAGAGAAATTTTGCGAACATTTGTTTAGATTAAAGGCATATTGATATTGGTGAGAATCCTAAATAGTTCCCAGGCCATGATAATTTTACAACTGCTCGAAATCATTGTGAAGAGAAGAGTGAAAAATGAGAAGAGGAGAGTGAAAAGTGAGAATGGAAGAGAAGTGGGAAGAGAATAGTAAAGTGAACACTTTGATTTTATTTGTCCTCAAACCTGCATGTAACATTTACGAATGGTTTACCTCTTCAAAAATATGTGGTCTTATTTTATTCTTTTAATTAATATATTAAACCGAATTCAAAAGGTTAATTTCCTCCCGTTAATTGGCAGAGATTTACTAATATCGTCAATTTCGCCAATTTCACAAAATGGCGTGAAATGGCGGATATTGGCCGCTAATTATTCAGGTGAGGAGGATCATTAATTAACTGATTTATAATCTGTGCGCGTATTCATAAAATTTCCATTTACCTTGCCTATTTTTCTTTCTTTTTTTTTTTAAATTTGGCCTCCATACTCCGTCCGGTGAGTGGGAGAGCCGGAGGCCCAACTTTCCTGCCCTCCCTATTTGGGTGGGCTTTTTAAAGGCCGGAAACGCTTCTGTGACCCCGCGGTTGCAATGTCTGTGGGCGGCGGTGATCAATTAACATCACGTGACCCGCCTGCTCGTTTGCCTCCCTCTTACATAAAAAAAAAAATTAACAAAATTAGTGCTTGACTAGAGACTATTCATCTTACAGTCGATAATTGTAGTAAAAATTGCGATTATTTTACTTGCAAATAACTTTAAAGAAGTAGCGAAATTAAGAATTATAACTAACTCATTATATCATTGAAAGTCACG
>JADGIL010003962.1:9542-29587 GCA_020352625.1 Cactoblastis cactorum
CTGGTAAAACCTAAGATTAACCAATATACGGGCTTTTACAGTAACATATATATAAAAATCTCATGTTATAGTGTTAGTGTCCATAAGTCAAAAACATTTGAAAATATTTGTATTCAAATAGACTAGATCTAGCACTTCTGATTCGTTAATTAAACATACTCCGAAACGGCTGAAACGATTTCGATGAAATGTTATATGCGCACTTGTTAGGTCTGAGAATAGATTATTTTCTATTTTTCATCCCCCTAATTGATAAAGGGGTCCATCGCACATTTTTTATTTTAAAGGCAGACTTTATCATGTGACATTAAAAATACATACTACTCTTAATTTTCTACCCTTTACCAACAAACCCTATTATTGAAATACCTAGGGATATTAGTAATTTAATCAGTAAACTCAAAGTAAAACTAAAAAGTTGAAAAAAGGAGTCCTTTACTAGAGTAAAAATAATGTTTCGGAAAATTATACGAGAACGGGATGTTTAGTTAATTAAAAAAAAAGAAACTTCGGGTTGTTGGGCGGCGAAGCCACAAGCGTCAGCTAGTAATACTATATATACTTTACAAATGTTTTCATATACAAGTTATGAAATCTGGGACACCTGCTATAGGTGTCGTCGACACTCTGACACTTATATTATATTTGGCACATGCCGCATTCCAAATACGAAACACTGCTAGAAACATGTAATAAAATAAGATTTATACATTTTTGCAAACGACACAATCTTACCTTCGGGATTCAAAATAAATTACTTACCAGTTGAAAGCGATGAAGTTAACAATTTTATTTTTATAGGTGAACGGGCCGGGAGATTGCAGACGTTTCTAATTTCCGTTCCTCTGCCCTCCCTCTGAAGTTATTACCTGCGTACTATACTGTAAACATTTTCTTCATTTATCTACAAACGGGAAGCAAACCCAATAAAAATATTTACATAAACTATCTTCATTGTTATTTATTGACTGCATTTGAATACGAAGTCTATTCTTGTTGAAACAATACTATTTTGAAGTTTTGGAATTGCGCTAACTCGTGTTCAATATACAGAAATGGAGTTCGTACTAATTACTAACTTGCGATGAGTTAATTTTGTCTTGTAATCTATTTTGTATTTTCATTCTTTTAAACCTTTCAGATGATTTATGGAATCTGTGTAAAGCCAGGTTGGATCACTCGCAATAAAAAAATATATTAGTTAAAATAATTTTATATATAGCCCGTGATAAAAGCAATTAAAAATATTTTTATTTTAGTAGTTTCTTAGTTAAAAGGATAGAAATCAAATAAAAGTTTGGGTTGGCCAGTGTTGGAAACCCCAGGGAACATGCAGCGGCCAGAAAACCATATGTCCAGAGACCTGCGCATATGAGTCCTTTGGAAACCGGTGCGGCGATAAAACTATGCACATTCATAATTTATGGAGCGTGGATTTGCGATAACGTTACTTTTGCTGTGGCCGTAGAAGTTTTACGCCGGGGATTCCCGCAATAGCAAGCAAATTACGAAAGACTGGTCCTCTCCAAGAAATTTCAATCAGTTTTGCTGATATAGGTGTCTATCTGGGTGTTAGTGATATTATTGTAGGTTGAATATTATCCTTTTTAGGTATTTATCTATTTATTTTTGCCCTGGGTCTTGGATTTTAATCTATATATGTATTTATTATACAGTATAGAGTGTCATTGAGTTAGTATTCCATAACACATATCTCGAACTTACTTTGGGGCTAACTCACTCTGTGTAAGGATAACTCAAGTTGTCCTTATATATTAATTTTTTAAAAGTATTGGAAATAGTTTATTAACTAAAACAAATAAATATATAAATCTTACTTAAATATTTGGTTGACTTGGAAATATTTGAAGAAGTCTTTGATGCAGAAAACAAAATCCGCACTAGAGCAATACCTCTAGTAATTACTTTTTATAGATAATATTACAATTAGTAATACAGTTTTGTCACGCTATAATAATAACGCTAAATAAATGATTATACATTTGATTGATTGAAAATGTAATTGTTTAATTCGGTCAAGAATTTCATAGATCTATATTCATCATTTTAACAGTTTATTTGTATGTCGAAGCATTCTGCTTCATTGATTCGAAATTTAGTGAAAGTGAATCTATGCTGTTTATTTGTTCGATGGAAGTTATTTCCGAAATATCACTCCAGGCGGAAATCGTAGGGTAATCAGCTGTTCAAATATTGACCACGTCTGGCTTTTACGGGAAGCTTATAAAGCTTAGTCTAGGATAAATAAATCTGGAGAATTTTTTGATAGTAGGTTTTTGGTACTGTCCTGTACCAGTCTGTAAGCAAAAGAATACGTAGAATGTTCCAGATGTTTCTCTTCCCGCGCAGATTATAAAAGTAATTCGAGGGTTTAAAACTGGAGGGTTCTTTTCATAGATAATGGACTAGCAACATATCATATCATATTTCTAATCTTCATTCCACTATTAAGCCCACTACACATCTAACTATAGACTTCAAGTCTCATAACTCTTGGTTGTGTTTGCCCTAAAGGTTAAAATAGAGTCGACAATCGTCGATTTGATTTTTTTCTTTTTTCTATCCTTATCTCTAAAGCTTCTTCCACGCTTCATGGTCGAAGCTACCTGAGTTACCATCGGAACCTTCAAGAAAAGAACGTATAAACCCTTAAAAGACCCTCAACGTTTCTATGATCTTCCTAGTGTTGCAGGTGTTTAGGACGACACTGTTCATTTAACATCACGTGACACACTTTCATAAAAAAAAGTTGTTATTCTTCTACTTCTTTATATCATCTCTAATGGCCACTCCATTCCTATGTTCCTTGGCTTTCTCAGAGTTGATTAAACTTTTTAATTTGCAATTGATATCGGTAGTCATTTAGGTTTCTAGAGGCAAAACAATATTGACTTCTCCCAGTGACTGTAGTGTTTTAATGAATTCAAACCAATTGGAAACTTGAGTGTACCCTCGCTTCGAGACGAATGAACTTCGGAGAGTTTTGTTTTCTTATTATTCAGTAAACACTGAAATTTGGAATAAATAACTGCCGTATTCATTATTTATTCGTGTTTTAAATGAATATTGAAATATAGGTATATTTTAAATATTCTATTTATCCACTAACTACTTAATTCCTATTTTACTGAGTAATTATTTGTCGTTCCTTGTTTTCTAAGTACCTATAATTAAAAATTATCGGAAAATGTGCCACTTAGTATTTATTTTGAGGAATATAGTATACCTAACATAAACGTTATTATATTGTATAATACAAACAATTAAAATCTACCCTTCTATCGCTTACTTATTCTTATACTGACACTATTATTTATCTCCATGCATGTCACTAGCGCCGCCATCAGCTAAAAATCATTACTCAAAGATAATTTATCAGAAATCTATTTTAGTAAAACTTTTACAATCTGCATGGGCAGATACGATAAGATACTTAAAAAGTAAATTCATTATATTAATAGTAAATTGATGACTATGCCCAATGATATTTCCCCTTTGGAATTCAAAGATATGTGCATACATATTATATGGCCAGCGGTTTTATGTAAATTATTAATCTATTAAATAAAAAATATTCCAGAAATCGGAATCATCTCGCATAACTGAGAATTCCTGAGATAGTACTTAACTTTGCAGCTTTCTGGCATTCAATAAAGGTAAGTACATTTATACTACTTAATTATTAAACAGACGATAATGATTAGTAGTTTGATTGGTCCTTTCAGCTCGGGCAAGAGAGTGCTTGAAGTCTCTTTGATGTTGCGCAGCGACTGCAACGCCCTTGACCTTATTAAGAGGCTTCTTAACCCAAATGAATGATCATTGATTCCAGGTCACAAACAATAAAAAAATTCTTGTTATTTATTAAAGGGTTTATTTTCACGTAAGACAGTCGTTTGCATAGAATTAGTACTTGATTTTTCACATAAAACTTTGAGATAAAATCTCGACTATTATCGTCATCCGAGCGTATTTATAGTTGTATTCTTATCTTTAGCCGTAACTCTTCAGAACCTGGGTGCTGCTAACTAGACTAGGTGATTTGCAAGGTTTCTGGTGTCACAGAGCGACTACCGTGTGTCCTCCGCAATCCAAAGAATGAATCAGAACTATGCCTAGAACAGGTTTATATAAACTCTAGATGACATTCGACACCTACGCTCAGAGTGTAACGTCCTTTCTGAAGCACAGAATTATCTATGTTTTCAGTTAGTCAAATCTTCAAACCAGCAACATCATAACTAGACTAGAAACAACTTTTCATAAAGTTGCATCATAGAGGGATTCAAACTCACGACCTCTGGTTACTTCACACGATTTAACTACTAGACCACAAAGGCTTTCCAACTTTCCATCAACACTATCTTAATTCAGAGCTTATGAAAATTTGTTCAAGTGAAAGAATTTGCTTTTATAAGTAATATTAAAATATGGATTAATTAAAGTCTTCCAAATTTGTTTTAATATACTTCTTCGTTACGAAGCTTATTGCAGATTGTATATAATTACTGAAATGAGAAGTATCGTTTAACTTTTTACGTATAAGTACTTATACTTAGTAAAAGTATAAAGCAATGTGAATGTAGAAATGTAATAGGGACTAAAACTGCTCGACTTTCTTTCGGCATTTCTAGTCAGAAGTGGTCGGTTTGAAATGCTGGTATTGATTTTTATTAAAAACTGACGTGAAAAAATGTCTTTGAAGGTCTAACTTCTGAATAAAAAAAATAATTGTGTAATTTATCAACTTTCTAGAAAATAAGCTACAAAAATCTATATTAGCTATTATAACGAATCAATGTTTCCACTATGCAAATGCTGGCGAAAATTTAAATATTATACTGAAACAGTTCTACTCTAATTGGAAATGGTTTTTATGTTACAACCAATTTCTGTAATTGGCTCAATTATTAACGAAGAGTACAATGTGTGTTTCCAACTACGAGGCAGATTTTGCAATCGATTATCCTGATTAATGGCTTTTATATTCATATTTTTTTTAAATATATTACACCTATCACTGAGTTTAGGTTGCTGTAAAACTATTAGAAAAAATTAGCAATAAAGCCTATTGAGCCAGGAACAAATTTGGGCTGTTTGAGTTTCTATGTACACATACATATATAACACATAATATCATTATTTTTTAAGTTTAATTTCCTAATTTAATTTGCCCGTTTTGTATCCTATTTATGTTATTATCAATTTTAATATAACTAACAATATACATTTTATTGCCTGTTAATTATTCGTAATAAAAGTTTATAGCTTTAAACTATTAAAACATTTGTAGATGTTATAATTTGGTTCTTAAAAATATCTCAAATTACTTATTGTCTCTGTTAATACGATTGACGGACAAAAACATGTTTTTTTTTTACCTAAAATAAAATTACCTTACAAGAGTAATAAAAAGTTAAAATTGACTAAAACCACCTAACAGTTCCATAAAAAAATTAATTTACGCCCACAAAGCTATTTTTTACTACAGTCTGGTCATGTACTTCGTGCGATATTCCCAAATTAATTCGGAACCATAATTCGTGATGCAGCAGAACTCGGCTGGTTGTTTATGCGAAAAGTTAGATGACCCCTAATCCCTGGGTTGTCACGTACATTCCTTCACAGAGATCGTAAAACAACGCAAATGAACTCGCGAAATATAGGTACATTATTTGCACCACAACATTGTATTATACTTGGCTTTGAATGCCGCATGCCGCCTTGTTAAAAGTTATACGTTTTATGATTCAATATATATAAAGCAAGCAGCAGACTCCAAACCACTACAAGTAGTGGCTCCATACCACATAACCTGATACCACTAATTCTGAATTGAAAATATTCCGTATTAAAGATATTTCAGTAATCCTTTGTACCAACTTCTCCTTTGTTTTAGTATTGTTTTGTTGTTACTTGTATATAATTTTAGTGCAGTAAAGAGAAAAGTTCAGGCCCAGGAGATATTACGAAACCAAGCAATCATAATTCGTATTGTAAATTATAATAGTCATGTCAAAAGTGTATTAGTAAAAATAGATAAAAAAAATTGTATATTTTTATTTTTGACAATAACAAAAATAATGACAATTATAACTATAGTTACGACAGAGATGCCACTAACCAACAGAAATTGTTCTACAAGAAAATACTGTCTTTCAGTTCTTAAGAAAAGCAACTACGGACGAGACAATCCACGCTCTTGAGCAGATCGAGACAATAGTTTGCTAACTTGTTGCCATTATTTTGAGAACGAATTCGAGTATAAATGAGTACTTATATACCTACGACTAGCTTTTGCACATGTCTTTGACCGTGTAACTATTGGGTACGTGTCGTCATCATATAACTAGATTATGATAACTTTTTATATTTTTCGTTGGTTTCATATGTAAATTATAGATAACGATTTCTCTTAAATAGTCCTCGTGCGATTCCATAATATACTAATTATTAATTTAAAGGTTGTAAAATATGGTAAATAGGAAACTAAATTATACAAATACATATTAAAATGTACGAGTTAGATTAAGGCACAATATTTATATTGCATAAAACTGCTATACGCTACAATGAAGACCAATAATAATAATATTTTATGAAAGTTTTACGACAACTTAAGATAATGGTTCTAAGAGGATCGTCATATACGATCATATAGCTAATAACACGAACACACATAAAAGGTGGCTTTTGCGTGAGATCACGAGATAGCCATTTCTTCTTTATTACTTTGCCGTGGCCGTACGTACTCTTATAACTTAATATATCTTAGATATCAAAGACTTTCAACGTTAAGACAAAAATAAATTTTTTGCTTTGTAGGTTATAACGAAACAATCTTTTTACAATTTAAAATCCAGATTTGTAACGGTATAAAATTTTGAGACGTATAATTTAAAATTACTTCTCAGTCACTTATTAGCATAAGTGATGATGATGTTGTCTTCCACGACGTATCCGTCGACGGCGACTCGTTGTCAGCTTCTGGCATTAGAATAAGTACCAACACGTCAACGGCGTCGATTTTTAAAATTTTCAACAAGTTTAACTAAAACTGTTAGCTTTATATTGTTGTAAATAATTGGAAGACACTTTTCCTACACAATTTTCGAGTATTCATATCTTATCTCCGGCACATCTACTTCATATATATGTACGTACATCAGCAGCATATATAATACGAAGTACATAATATTTTAACTGTCACTCAGCGAGATAACGTGATTGTGGCCTACAGGAGGCATCCGGCTCCGACCCTCCGCTTATTGATGCCTTGTACGGCGAGCACAATGTATCAGATAGACACATTTCACTTGATATCTTATCTTGAGACGCTCCTGCAATTGTCATAAAATGTTTATGGGACCATCTTCGTCTTGGAACCTTTTTTTTCCAAAGACTTTTTGCGACGCCTGTAGAGATACCTTAACTATTTATTATTGATAGAGTTATTGGTATTAAATATTTTTATTTACTTGTTAATTATACTTTAAATATTTTATATCAACTAGGTTTTTGATTCACAAACTTGTTGTAGAGAACATGATTATTTTACGCGGTTCTATATTCACACCATTTCTAAATTTATTCGTTAATAAAATACGCGATAGTTGAATTGTCTCAGATAATAATAGCTGACATTTTCTTTAATGGTAACATAAATCGGGTTATTATCAGTTATTATTATGAAAAATTATATTTATGACCGATAATTTCTTGCTGCGATCTCCAGTTTTAGGGTCAACAACGGTTTGGAAATATACCCAATAGACTAAATGGAAAAAGCAATTTGAAACCAGTGGCAATTAGAAATCATTTTTCTATTTGGAAATTTTCTTTAGTGGGTTGTTAGTTGCTTTGTTTTTGGTTAATTTAATTCTTATGAAGAAAGTTTCCTTAATAATATGACCACTAATTCTTTAATTTACTTAATGAAAATGTATTTATTAACTATTTAAAGGTTTATTTAATTAAACTAGTTAATAAAATGCCACGCGCATTTTCAAATATTATCTGAATAAAGTACGTATTTGTAGCTCGAAATTAATTTCAGTGTAAGAGCAGCAAATGATGGTACAACGCATTGTGTATGCAGGGATTTTGAACTAAACGATTTCCAGAGTGCATGCAATTTACCGTTAGTACCTATCTGGCTATAGGGTTTGGTGACACTATTAGCGAGAGCATGATCAATACGAACAAAACACACAAATATTTCCAAAATCGTACAGTATGATTTGTACATAAATTTTCTTTATTTTATAAATGTCTCGGAGTAAAATGTCTGTGACAAATATGGACGCATGGACATGATGATATTAGAGGTATAGGCTAGAAAACCATTTTATCGTATATCCTACGCCCAAGAATAAATTAAATCTAAAACTTGATGGTGTATCAAACCTACATGTATCTAAATGTACAAGTTAAAGATTAAACGCATTAGAGTTATTTTTACAAAATGTACTTAAATAATTATAAGAAAAAATAAATCACGAGACCTAATATATTACAGCTGAAAACGCAGCTTTATGCTCTTTTAAATATTTTACATTGTATTTACATTGGAATTTACACCTACCAATTATTTATATGCTACTTGTTGTAACTGCCGCTGTCAATGAGGCTGTAAAACAAACGTATCCTTTTAATAACAGAAACAAGTGGCATGAATCTTTTGTTCCCAGCGGTTTGTCTGACACTGATATTTCCACTCAAAGAGCTATGAAGTCGGCAAAGCTGCAATACTTTTGACAAGCCAAGTAATGAAAACTTGTGGTGAAATGTATGCAAAGATATTGATAGAAACTGATCATTTTTTAAATCAGAATGATGTTTTAACGACTCCAAAAAAAAAAAAAGATTATCAGATTGTAATGTAGTTTATGTACATAAATGTAAATATGTTTGACATGTTTCTCATAAACTAAATATCATCTTTTCAATCATTCATTCATGTTGTGTGATGATTAAATCAGGTATATTCAAACTACATTCTATACTTTTTTAGGAGCCAAAGAAAAATTAAGAATATGTCAGTTGCTTCTCTACTTGCGCAGATTTTAAAAGTTAATCAAGCGAAATCGGCTATATACCCGTCACTATATTTGTATCTCCAAAAGGCCAGGATTCGATGTCTAGACAGGTTAAAATAGAAATTATTATTTTACTGAGGAGCATAGGTTTTGGAAGGTTACCTTCATTGCAAATATATATATATGTATTATAAAATATATTTTGAACCTAAAATTCATCTGTGTAATTTAACTCTAAATATTTATTTCTACTATATTAAGAAGCTTTAGCTGCGGTCACTAATATCTTTATTAAAAAAGCATCTATTCTTTGGGCTTGCATTGCACAAATGCAAATATTTATGTTGACATACCCACTGGAAATATATTGCAGCCTGTATGTCAATATACACTTCGCTCGTCAAACGATATCGTGTTACTCGTTATTTACGCTTATGCTACCGCAT
This sequence comes from Cactoblastis cactorum, assembly GCA_020352625.1. NCBI lineage: Eukaryota > Metazoa > Arthropoda > Insecta > Lepidoptera > Pyralidae > Cactoblastis > Cactoblastis cactorum. The sequence goes on from JADGIL010003962.1 coordinate 19,048, forward strand.
GTCTTTTCATAAAAAAATACATATAAACCTTTTTTTACTAGTCTGGTTACAAAAAGAAGATTATTAGTAAATACACAAAATATAATATACGTATAAGCACAAATCACTCAAAACGAGTCAGCCTTAATCTAAGTGTTAAACTTATACGGGATTCTATATAAAAACCTAGTACATGTATAGATAAACATCTAAAAAAAAGTAATTGTTAACATTTTGACATTTTGGTCTAACATTGTAATTGAATATACTTTCACGAAGCAAACTAATTTTTATTACTTTAATATTAAGCTACACTTTTTTAGTTTGGAATTATTTGTGATTTGATAAATATGAAGTCATTACTTTGAAGGATGAGCTGATGAATTATTTAAAATATATTTAAAACATTTGGTCAAGAAGTAAAAGACGGATAGACTGTGTGAAGAAGGATGGAAAAGCGAATGTGAATTACCTTTTGACGAGTGACAGGAGAGTATGGAAGAATAAGACATACTGCGCCGACCCCAAGTAAAATGGGAGCAGGGCAGGCAGATGATGATGATTTAAAACATTAATATTTTAATTAAATACACTTTTTGAAATCAGTGTTAGTGTTAGTTAGTAATAAGTGTGAGGTTTAATTACATACTCTGTTCATGATGTGACATGAATAACTTAACAAATTATACCTTCTGTATAACCTTCATTTGACTTGAATTCATTAAACACTCATACTTAAAATGAAATCATAGATGTTCGTTTGTTGTTCTTAATTTATTTAAACTTAATCTAACTACGCCTCAAGGCATTGTTTCTGTATAAATTTGGGGGAAAATACAGTAGTTAAAAAATCCCTATTTCTCAACCTCAAATTTCGAACAAAAGAAAAACGTAGAATGTGCCAGCTGCTTCCCTTCCAACGCTGATCGTAAAAGTCAATCAAGGGAGTTGTTTAAAAGAGTTCTTTTCATAGGCGATGGGCTAGCACACTATAAAAATTTTACTAATTATAAATATCTCATTTCTGTCAATAAGCCCACTATATTAAGCTAAGCAAGTAGGGTCTTTAAATCCTTATCCGTAAATAAAATTTCCCATTTATACTATATATATATATATATTATTTATGCTATAGTATATACATACATATATTTATCAGTAGGAAGTTAGAAGTCGGGCGCTTTGTATGAGATATCTGAGTAGTCTTGATTGCTAAGTATGTATATAAAACATGATTATTTTCCGAATGTATCATAGTGTGAATCATCTTTACTGTAACTACACAAGTACAACTACACGAAGATCTATGTAATAACAAAATTCCCTATTATGTAAGTTATCTACACTAATATTGTAAGAGAAAATGTTTAAAATTTTGTATGTAGATTACCCCCTAATCTTCGAAATTATTGGGTTCTATCTGAAAAATATTACTCCATTAGAAAGCTATATTATCCAATAGTAATATTAACTTTTCAGCTAGTAATATCCATGGGGAAAAGGGCAAGGGCGATCGAAACCGCAGGACAGTCAATCGTATTAAATCCATACTTAATACCTATTATAAATGTGAAAGTCTGTCTGTTTCGCTTTCTGGTATGCATAAATAATAAATTTGGCAGTCATATAGTTAAAACCCTGCGTTCAAACATAGGCTAAATTTTTTTCAAAAATCGACCCCGAATATACTAAAATCGGAGGTAAAATTTGTCTAAAAATCATGTCGCTTCCGCTTTTATGGCTAAATCAGTCTACGCTGTCGAAGTCGCGGGTAGATAGCTAGTATTCCCATAAAGATATTGGTCGCTTTGAAATAATCTGAAACTATAGAGGTTTAAATTGCATTACGTTTATCCATCGAAATGGCTATATCACAATTCATGTTAATACTATTGTTTGAATTATTTGGATCGTTATTCGAGCTATCCAATCGGTCGTGTGATTTTATCTCTGTTTCTATTATGCTCGCTGTTGACAAAGCCACAGAAGCGCAATATTATTTTATTGTTGGCAACAAATCTTCATTTAGCTTCGATGCCCGAGGCTTTTTAGTATTTCCGTGCACACGACAATGAAATGGCATCGGTCCTATTTGATTTACGATTCCCGGTAATTACTGTTACAGCGATTGGATTTGGCACATTCCGCTTAGTATCCGGAAAGTTAGTATTGAGCGCCCTATAAATTTTATTAATTGAATTGCCATTATATGTAGAAGTATTGCTACATTAGTTTTCAATAAATTTCATAAGCTTTTGTGTCACAAAGATTTCTTCCTCGTGAATTGTGTAATTAAATCTTTTCATTATGAATCTTCAATCCATTGGTTGAATATCACATAACAATACGTTTCTGATTTTGCTTTTCAGAACACTTATCAAGTATTAGATAATTTCTTATTTATATTATCTATTAAATAATTTTGTAATCAAAAATCGTACATTCATGTTATATACATCCATATGTATATTACATGAAATTACGATTTTTGGGATTGGAAAGTATAATCTTTGTTAGTTTAAAATATATTTTTATCAACTCTTAAGTTCGAAAGAATACAGTCTATTTTACCCCAAACTATAAATAACGTGATTTAAGTGTAGAGTCGTAAGCACGAAATCCTTTTCAGCTAGAATCCGATAAAGCAGGTTTTCCTCTTATTGTTTGTTCCGTGCTCTCGACCACAGACTTAATTATAAACATACTAGCTTCTGCCCGTGGCTTCACTCGCACAAATTCGGGGAATAGAAAAAGACAAAAAGTAGCCTATGACACTCTCCAGCCTTTCAACTATACATTAAAAAATCGCACTAATCGGTTGCTCCGTTTTATACACACACGTTTTAATACAGTATGGATATACCATAGACAATAACCTCACAAAATATCCTAGTTTATATTTAGGTATTCCTTGTTTTAAGTCTTTTCCCTTAGCTGAAGCAGCTAATTATTTATTTATTTCTTTTTAGATCAAAAACTAACTTATTTTAGATATTTTTTTCATTAATATCTCTTCTTAGAATAAACAGTGAATACAAATGTATCGGGCGAAAATAGCTCCTTCATCAACATCGAATAAATGTATAGTTCCATCTAATATAAAATCGTCTATGCATAATTGTCCCTATTAGGGATGTAAAAGGTCGGTGACTAAATTTTACAGCACTTTGAGAAAATGGCGACACTCCGGCCGCTTTGTGAACTTGTGTGACGCACATGCTTACAACGTCAGCCGGGTGATATTGCTAATTACGTTCCCGTTGCCGGAAATCGTATAAAGTTTAACTAATACGGGAAAGCCGCTGACACGAAGTGTGTTACCGTAATTGCTTGGCGCACCCACTTGTCCCGATATGGGACAAAGTACACGATATTGTGGGATTTCATACAACTTGGTATTTCGTATATACAATTATATATTATAAGTAGTTCAAAAAACAAAACGATACAACGTCGTTCATTATAATGTATTATACAATATGTATTTAAAAAAATATCGAACTATGCTTGTAGAAAGTTCTATGTTCTGTTCACCTTATTTAGATTATTCACTGTATTGAATATAGACAAAAACCAGATCACTAACAATGTAATGAAACTCGGCCGCATATTTCAGCTGCCACACTCTGGCGCGGCTGCAATGATGAATATTGCGTATGCAATGATGGAATTTGAAGGTAATATAGGCGTTAAATTGACTAGGCTCAGATATCCGGGGCTTTACCAATAATTTGCATTTTGAACTAGTATATATCAATCAAAACGTGATACATGCATATTGCTGTAATAAACGTATGTGCTAACGTTACAAACATTTAATTTTATAATTTAAATTTTCTAGTCATTAAAGAAAATATTAGAAAAGTGTTGTGACTTGTAATTGTAAAAATAAGGAATGATGTTTAAAAAAGCCAGCACTACTTAGTTCTTACACAAAAAATACAATACAAGAAAAAATCGTGACTGTTATATTTATGAAATATGGATCAGAATCACGTCTTTACGACACAGACAGAGTCAAGAGTTGTGAAACCCGCAGTGTGAGTGGAATAGAGATTCAGTGACAGTTCGCTTTTAGAAATCTCGTTTTAATTTTTTTCACTTAATGGACTTATATAATCAAAAGAGAAATAGCAGGCACAATCTGCGTTTTCAAAAGACGTTTATGAATTATGAAATAAGTAACAAATAAGAATTATAGATAAGAACCGCATACACCAGTTGTTTAGTTGATTCGCGCGGAGCAAGCGCGTCGCTGGCCACAAATTGCAGACTCATTGTTTGCCAAACAAACATTTGCCGCTTGCGTTTCCTTCGTCCCACAAAGGAATTCCATTTGAGGAAACAAATCATTTCCATTATTTTCATTTTAAATAACGTATATAATGCCACTGCTGACGCCCAACAATTAAGGAAAGAAAGGTCTTCAGAGTGGCTAAAAGTACTAAAATATTATTATTATTTTTTAAATAGTTCACCATTTCAAAGTACCTAAGTTTTCTTGGTCAATTTAAATAAATTATAAACAACTAGCTTTCAAACTTTTCTTAACTTACTCTCTATCATCCATTTTGCTTGGTTTATTTTATTTCACTCTTAATTCTATGAGCCTGTTTTGTAAGAGTGATATATAACATATCTAATCAACTTTAGACTTATGTTTTTATTGTAAAGTGTACAAAAATATAATGGAAGTCAAATATAGTAAGCTTTCTTCACTCGCAATTCTGGTAAGTAATAATAAATATGTATTTATAGTAAATCATGTTTAAAAACCCAAGACCTTGTAAATGTGAGGAAAGTAAAGCTAAATATTTTCATTCGGGCGCACCACCGGACACGCCGCCAGGCTGAATAAGTATGATCACTTGGCTTTGAACGGGTGTAGTCACGTAGACATTTTTGTGTTTTCTTAACTTGAGAATTTACTGCGAAAATGGGCTTCAGGCGAGATTTTATTCTCTGATATTTGGTGAAAACCCCTGAATGGTCATTTTTGGACCCATAATAGATTTATTTGATGCCACATAATAATCGGTTCCCTTTTTCAAATTAAAATGGGACGTTCGTGGCCGGGATGTGGAATGGAAAATTGATAAATAGCTTAGTAGAAACAGAACAGGCAGTAATTGGGTTAAGCAACAGGCTGCGATGGATTTTACGGAGCTTTGAATATACCTCTATATATATCTTCATAAATGCAATAAACGGGCCGCAGCTGAGTCTTATTGGGGTTTGTAATCGAAAATTCCAGTTTGCATTATATTTTTTGTAATCAATTTAAGATTGTATAGTAATTTAAAATTATCTTAATCAGTGTTTTTGTTTTAGTTCCTGTAAGTTTCAAAACTCTGAAAAGAGAACAGGAGTAAAACTATATCAAAAAAAGCAAAAGGCAAATGAATTCAAATCAGTTATATAGGTACAAATAATAAACATAACAAATTATCATTTCAGTTGTAGTAGGTAATGTCACAAAAGTGTAAGAAACAATTACCTACTCTGTAATACAGTCGCCTATATTTTTGAAAATAACGACTTTTCCGAACTGGGCATTTTCACGAGTCAATCAAAGGATTTGGCAGTCAGCCGTCGTCGGCGCTGATGACGAATTTTTTGTAACACCATTTCTAATATTAACTTTCTATTTATATATGAAATTTATTTTTATAAGGAAACAACCCGTACTTTATACAGAAGTCTTAATAAAAGTGGTGTGGAAATACGAGAGAAACTCATCATCTCTATATCCACGTGTGTAATATTTTTTTGAATCTTTATAACCATTTTACAACAAAGCTACTTGAAATATAAAATAAAAATATTTTATATAAGAAAATTTCCTACAAAACAACTTGGTAATTTACTTATTAATAAATAAAATCGATAATAAACGAATCTAATTTCAGATAAGACGAGGGTCTTAATAATTGTTGACTTATGCAAATTGTTGGGAAAATACTCAATAAGCTGTGTTTAATACATTGCGAGGCTTTATCAACCCAAGTCAGGCGAAGGCTTCTCATCTACGAGGCCCTTCAGCGGTTACTTGTTAAAATGACACTTAGGATTAACGGAAATTCTATTGTGAGCATTTAGCTGTAACTAGGTATTTTCTGGTTGTACCCAACAGGAAATATCGCGAAACTTGGAAATTTTAGTAATGAAAATATGAGTTGAAAGATTTTTTATTTAAGTCTAATAAAAATAGAAAGTAGAATATACAACTGTTAAGTAATTAATTTCTTTAGCAATGGGGAATATTATGTCGTTAGGAAAATGATTGTTTATATTATTTTTTTAATTAGCAAGCAAAGCGGCTATATTGATGTATTGAAACGATTTGTTAAACAAATAAACTAATATGGACATATTGAGCCCTGTTTCATTTAAGCAAAAAAGCAAAGAATCAAAATCCTCTTGAATACGACTCACCCTAATCAAATCGCTCGTGTAATTTTCTCTAGGGAAATCTAAGACTCTGTTTTGTGATACGCGACGAATTAATTCCAAAGAAAAATACGTCCTACAATGAATCGTGTATTCTTATATTATACTAGCTAATGCCCGTGACTTCGTCCTACCAATGGATACTACAGATAAAAATTCTAAAAACAACCGGTTTAGGTTCTATAGGTCTTATAAAGAGTCCCTATATATGTTTTTCTTAAATATCTTCCATGTACAGTTATAGCTTCGTTACAATTTTATTACGTATGTATATGTATATATGTATGTATACTTTACTTTACTCTCCCGTAAATGAGTATATGTAATATCATACAGCAAACGGATCTATATAATTCTTATGAGATACGTACAATAATTACCAGCTAATTAATGATGGAGAGTATGTTAACTTACTTAATAATAACCAATAGATTCTTGGGCGTAGCAACTTTAATAACGCCACGAATGAACAGACGAGTTACCAAAACTAGTTAGTGGGTTGACTAACTATAGTTAAAGTTATATGGAGTTATGATGAGCGGGAAATATTATATTTCCCTAGGAGGCGGTCTTGAAGGTTATTTAAGGTTTAACGTCATAGGAAAAAAACATTTTTGTTCATAAATATAACAAATTAATCCTATAAGAAGCAAATACGTAGTATGTGTCTATAACTGAATTTAAACATAAGAATACTTATCAATTTTTACTTCATATATGTTCTGTTTCAATCTTCCAATATCCAATATCGAAAAGAGACTCAGAGTAAAAACATACTGTAACTACCTAGAATACATAAAGCTTAGTATACAATTTAATTTTATGAACAATGCTCCTTCTGTGATAGAAATTCAAATTCCTACACAATCTGAAATAGGTTTCTAGCTTTGTATTTAAGGAGTATACATAGGTCTTTCATGGTAAGTATCTATGATACATACAATTTAATTGTTTCAAAATACACAGTTGTTTGGTATGTACTCAGTACATATATTTGAAACAAAACCGTTTCCGTAACACTTACATCTTCAAAGTAGGTACAAAGTGGATACAGTCTCCGACAATATACGCATCTACATCACAGGTGCGCCATCGTCGAGTTGTCGCGCGACATTAGACTAGAATTGTTGCTGAGTGTACCAGCACAATACACCTGAATGTTATTGTTAGTGCCAGATAGGGTATCCAGACACTATCAAGTCAGATTTAAAAATAAATAAATATATGTATAATATCTACACTTAAACTAAGAGTCAATTGCTAAAATTAAAATACTCGTGAATGTTCTAGAATATACTTTCCGTTATTCACATTAATATATTCCGAGTATTATTATACTGCTATTCGCAAAATAGCACTATAATAATACTCGGAACTATTCACGGATAAACGCGTAATATTCGACCAGTTCGGAGTCAGTGCTAAATAAGATTTACCTAATAACGCAGGGCCGATGGACATAAACACAAAAATAAGCAGAAGAGACTCAGAACAACAATATAATTATATGTATATCTAAGAAAATAAGAGCTATTTAGCAATAGTAAAAGCTAGTAGAGCTAGAAATCACGTGATGACATTACATCATTGGGATCTACTTCAGTGGAGGCCGTTATGTCGTGCTCACTTAAGGATATGTACGGCTCTACAGAATGTGCTGAGTCAGTGGCGTCCTAACCGTATTCACAAATACTTGAATCTTCACTGTCTGAATAGAAGAAACATTATATTGTTTTTGGTTGATATATAATTTCGACGACATATTTAAAAAGTAAATAACAACTGTCTACAGCTGTTGTTTTATCTCACTCATATATTTCACAAACATCGATAAAAAATTTGCAAGAAAAATTTGAAACTCTTTGAAATTACTTTTTATTATTATTTCCTTATGAATTTCTTCATTTAGAGTGCACTAGGTATATAATAGCCCGAAACTTGGGCTGTGTGGTCACCCAGAGCCGCTCCGGAGGTAAATTCTGAGAGCGACCGCGACAATGAATTAAATATACGACTCGCTCCCGAATTTAATCAAGGTTTGCTTGGAACATCAAACGGCGTATTGTTGTAATCATTATTTCCAAGCTTTCTGGTGATAGGGCTTCTTATTAATTTGTGAATATTATAATAAGCTGTTCGTTATTTTTAACAAGACTCAAATCATATATTTTTGTAAAATATTTCAAAACACATGTTATAATGTAATTTTATTAAAGATTCCATTTATGTCACACCAAAAAATAATTGTTTTTTATCACTAAAACTTTTAACGCTTTTATTCTGCTACACTAACAGCCGTTTAAAATTATGAACATGTTGTATCTATAAGAAATTTTGTCAAAGTGTATGACGTAAAAGGCAGTCATAAGTACGGCTCAATAAAAGTCTTACTTGCTTTTCAAAGTGCAGGCATAAACCTGATGATCTCAAAAAGTACTTCGATGTTTTTATAGAAGTGTAGCGCAATATTCGAAGACAGTTCGAGTACCTTGAACTAAGGTGCTCGCTTGCTCTGTCTACTATTCGAACAATATATGTTTTGCTTGAAATGTGTTCAAAGCTGAAATTTGATTATTGTTATTGTTATTGTCTTTTTTATGTCAGAGAGAGGCAAACGAGCAGGCGGGTCACGCGATGTTAAGTGATCACCGCCGCCCATAGACAACTGCAGTATCCGTGGGGTTACAGAAGCGTTGCCGGTCTGTAAAAAACCCCGCCTTCTTATTTGGGGAGGGCGAGAAGTTGGGCCTCTGGCTCTCCCACTCACCGGACGGAGCATGGCGACTGATAGCCGCCATTCAGTTGTCGGTCTTTTGTGGGTGTGTGGTACTTCCCCGGGCGAGCTGGCCCATTCATGCTGCAGGCTAAAAAAGCAAGCAGCAGGCTCCATATCACTACAAAACTACTAAAAATAATACAATTGCATTTATGCATTGTCGGATGATCGTCTTATAGATAAACAACGTAACTTTATTGTTGCGTCTGTGTTACCTTCGAGATGGGTTTTATTCAATATGGTAGAGTGATAGCAACCAGTGTCACCTCGTTCCAATTTTTATTAGCAATCTTCTTGTTATATAGCTCGACTATGCGAGATTGCTTAGTTTTGATATCTAGCAACAGAGGAACAAAAATGATCATCTTACCATTTATTTGTATAATTTTTAAGGAAATATACTCGTATCATGTTAACTTAAGTCAATAAAAAAAATATCTTACTAATTGGGGATAAACTCACTTGATGGAAATTAAAATTGTTGTAATAGATGGGGTAAAATAATATTAAAATCAACACCAATTTCAAATAGCCGTGCTCTTATAATAACTATAATTAAAACTGAGTTTGAGGGGCTTCAATTTGAAAAAGCACAAACAAAATAAACCTATAACAATTTTTCTGACTTCAAAGATTCATTTATTACTCAATTATTATTAAATTAAAATATGAAATCATATTTTAATTTGATATTTCCTTTTCCTACGTAAATAAAACATTTTTAGGTGTAGTAAGTTTTTTCGTTTCGTTGAAATTAATAATGGAAATTTTATTACAAATTTAAATTTGAATCATAGCAAAAAGAAAGTAATGAGTATTTATTTTCATAAATTTAATTATTTTAGAATACAGTAGTGAATTCAGGTTTAGGATTTTTATACAAGAACTTTAATTAACAAAGGAATCAGAAATCAACATTTAAACAACTAAAATGTAATAAAATCAATTTAAAAAAAAACAAATTATATGTATTCAGGTCGTTAGGAATTTACAGACAAGTCTAGATTTAACTGATCTAGCCGTAAATCTGCAGATTGGTCTTTATTCAGCGGAGGCTTCAATATCGCTTATGACCGTAGTAGCCATTTTGTACAGTTGGAATTCAATTCCATTTGAAATTCATCTCAGACAGTCTTCTCTACAATGAATTCATTTAACGTAAAACATTATCCTGTTAAAATGCAAATTATATTTATGCTAATTTGAATAATTTATTGTTAATTTCAAAAAATAGAATTACATATTATATATTTTAAACAAATTTACCGTACTTTTACCGTATTTTTTACGAAAGGCATACTGTATTAAACTACCGTATATATATATATATATATA
>JADGIL010003963.1:2586-18121 GCA_020352625.1 Cactoblastis cactorum
TTTGGGAGGCTATGATGACACAGACAGAATGACACACACACACACACACGTCAAACTTATAAAACATTTTTGCGTTGGGGGTTAAAAAGGTTACTGCATAGTGTATAAGAAATATGCATTATGGACGATAATTTTATTATTATGTTTATTAATTATGTAAATACCCATTTTCTGTAATTTCGATTCAAGATCGTAGAATTTCATAAAAACTTTTCATACTTGTAGCTTGCCCATCCAGGCATTCAATTATTAGCATATGAATATTTTATAACGGCTGCGGATTTCTTATTGCACAAGTTGTTTCATCTAGTGAAATACTAAATCTCATTTACACACAACACGTAATGCGAGTGAGTACCTTATAGCATATAGTAAGGGAGTCCAAGATGATATTTGTGAATTTACTTGGGGATGGGACCTATTGGATATGATCGTGTTATTGCATTATCAAAAACACGAAATAAAAATTATATCTTTGTGTATCAATATATTATATGTAAGTATATTCCCCACGTATCCTTGCTATTGGAATAGAAGAGTTGGTTTTAATCATAGAGATAAGTATAAAATTAGTTTTAATGATGAAAGTGGCTGTAAGAAAGGTAAAAATAATGTTATTTGATCGCGGCAGATATTTTGAGGAGATGTTAAGTAAAACCAAAAGAATAATAATTAGAATGTTACACTATTTAGCATTTAATTCACATACCTTCTAAATCTTAATCTGGTACGCTCGAGTATTCCTAACGATCTATTATTGATACTATTTGGATCGCCCTCCTACCAAATCCCACTGATTGTCTATATTCGGAGAAGATACTCAACTAGTGCAAGAATCCCACCTTCTTTTTTAGCACGCCGGAGTAAATCCAAAATCCCTTAGACTCTCCTACTGTTACGTAAACCGTATCTTATTAACACAAGCATCACAAAAGCTAATACAAAGTCACCCAATATCACCCAACAGATTAATTCAACCCTTTTAATAAGCAATATTATTAAGCATAAAATAAAACTTTTGTAAATGTTTAATTAAAAACGTGTTAAAAATATAAATATATTTCGTAGCACTTCGTAGTAACTCGTAGCATTTCGTAGCATGCTATCTTAATCATTCTTTTAAAGCGCATTAGATATTGAATCTAGAGAAATCGTCTTTTTCATATAAATTGATTTAAACAAAATTATTTTCCGATAAAGATTCAGTTACCTTTTAAAATAAATACAGAGGATATATACAGAGGATATTCTATACGTTTTTTTAAACACATACATATTTCTTAATAAGATAAATTTTACTTTTTTATTAGTCCATTTGTCGACGCGTTTGCAAAGGATATTCGGTTAGATACCTATTGGAATCCTTTTTATTAATATTATTTTGACGACCTCCGTGGTATAACGGTACGTACTTGGCCGATACTCAGGAGGTCCCGGGTTCGATCCCCGGGCAGGTCATGATGGAAATGATCTTTTNNGCTTTGCATTCCTATATTTTTACTATTTATTATAAAAAAAAAATATAGTATCGTTGAGTTAGTATCCCATAATACAAGTCGCGAACTTAGTTTGGGGCTAACTCAATTTGTGTGATTTGTCCCTATATATTAAATATTAATTAAATATGTATGTACGTACCGATGTACCAGATTCGCGAATAGTGAAAACGCGAATAAAGGAAGCGCGAATAAGAAGCTTCCACTTCAAATCGTTTCAGTAGTTAGTGTTGACTATCCTACAGAAACTTGTAAATTTACCGGGATAAAATGTATCTAAAACGTTAGCCGGGTATGTAAGGTACTTACAAATAAAATTTCTAGTAGATCGGTTTAGTAGTTAAGTACTGTTTGATTATGCCACGGGAACTTGAAAATTTACCGGGATAAAATATATCTAAGATAGTTAGCCCGGTATGTAAGGTACACTCATTCCAAATTTCAAGTAAATTGGTCAAGTGGATTTTGTGATGCGTGTTCAGACAGACAGACACATCGAACTATCACGGGGAGTGTTCTGAGGAGTCGGTCGAATTAATATCTGCTGTAGAATTTCTACACCGTACTACCCGCCGCAGACTAAAGTTTCAAACATTCCGTCTGCACAAGTGGTGGTCGACCACCGTACCTACGTTTAAAATAAACTTTATACCACGTACGACCACACTGTGAAATTAAATGAAAACACGACATCAGAACCTTCAAGAAAAGAGTGTAGAAATCCCTAAAAGGCCGGCAGCGCTAGATTCGTTATTTGTATCGATAATAAGAATATTCCACAAAACAAAAAATCAAATAATATCCAATGTACAAATTTTGCTCTTTTTCAGTTTTATTATATGTCTGGAATGCCTCACCTGTTTGTCTATAGAAGATCGTTATTCGGGCTATCATTTTATGATATATCAGTGTCATAAAAAGTAGATACTGAAATTATTTATTTTTTCAGCATTTTGTAACACTGTGGATATGATGATAAACATTGAGATGAATAGATATAAAAGAACAAAAAAATAAAAGATCAATCAATGAAACAAATGTGTCATTTATTGCTATTTCATGTGATTCTAGTGATAATTTATTATTTGTTTTCATTTTATCATTAGGTTTGCTATGTATAGCTTTGCATTCCTATATTTTTACTAAGTTAAAATAAAATATATATTTACTCATTTGTACATTTCAATTCCGTCCTGTAATGAAGAATTCCAAATTATCTATGCAAGTAATTCAAATCAAGTTGAAATTTCTAGCAGTAATCATAGCATATGTGTGATCACTAGCAGTTTCAGTAATGTAATTGTTTGTAGACGCGCGGCAGAGGCGCTTTACACGTTAACGAACAAGACTAGAATCAATGTGGGTCGGGCGGGCGCTGGGCGGCGGGCGGCGGGCGGCGGGCGCGGGCCGCGGTTCGCTCATCTGGGGCGGCTCGGGCGGCGGCGCGCGGCAGTCGCACGCGGCCACGTGCGCGCACCGCCTCCGCGTCTTCGCACCTCTACCAGTACGCCCGCGCGCCCTCACTAATCACTCGCTCAATATTTCGGGGACGTTATAGTGCAATATCTTACGACAGATATCTCTTTATTCAACTCATTATCATATCTCTCCTTGCTAGGCTTGTGACAAATTTTAATTTTGTCAGTGCTCTCTCGGTTTATGGGTCAATAGTAAGTCTTTAAACGGAGATTGCTTACATCATCGGCACAATAATTTCGGCGGGAAACATTATCACTTAATAAATCGCTTAATGAATGGCAGCATAAAATATATTTTACTGAATTGTTTCTAAATTCCATTTCATGATATAACTTTTAATAAATAGGGTCATATTATACTGTTTTATATTATTTTCGAACGTTAACAAAACGTAGGTAGTATTAGGACAAGGCCTATGTATTCTATCATAGGATACAGGGTCGAGCAATGTACTCGTATACCTATAATATATTGTGGTTGTGGTTGCATACTCATCCCTAAATCTTATTGAATGTATTGTGTTCGATATTTGGTACTTGACTTCCAATTGGGCTATGGTTTCAAAAAATATGAGTAGGTATAGAGCCATGAATATTCATTATTCATGCATTAAAGAACAAGCAGATGACTGTATACAAAGGGGCTTAATATCGAGTCTCTTGAAATTTGATAAAGTTAGCTGAAATCGATTTTGATATACTAAAAAGCGCGCTTTGTTCGGGTACTCTCTAAATTACTGCTTGGTTTTTCCTATATTTATAATGAATCAAGGATAACCATAAAGTTTTTTCTTTATAATGGCAACGTCTTAAAGTTTTTATTCGAATTACTCATTATTATGTTAAATTAAGTTTAGTTGAGTGATGATTATATGTCCACCTGTAGCGTAAACCTAACCTATCGAATAATTTCAAATTAGAATTGGAAGTTTATTCCGACCTGAGTATTTAGATCAACTTGTCCCATGTATTTTATATTGTAACTGATAACGGATTCTGGTAAGAGACATACATAACTTTTTTATGTCAGAGGGAGGCAAACGAGCAGGCGGACCTCGTAATGTTAAGTGATCACCGCCGCCCATTGACAAATGAAACATCCGCGGAGTCATAGAAGCATTGCCGGCCTATAAGCCGCCATTCAGGCGTCGCGCGTCGGTCTTCTGTGGAAGTGTGGTACTTCCCCGGACGCGCCGGCCCATCATTCATTCAGGCTCATACCACTACAAGTTGTGTTGTTGAAGTAGCTACTACCAGACAATTTTCCACCATCTGCTAAAACATAATTATTACTGAATATTTGTTACACAAGCATTNNTTTTTTTTTAATTATTTTAAGAAATTATGTATTGCTTTATTGATGTGAAAGTGTGTTTATTTCACTCATCACGCTACGAGAGGTTCATTTTACACTATTCAGTAAAAAATTTAGTTTACTATTGCATTTTATAATAGTTATTTGGTTATAAAATCGAAAGATGGAGCAATGTCTGAAATACAGGTCATATCTAGTTCAGGCACGGTTGCATTATTAAACTACCGGTATACTACTTGTACAACTGTCTTGAGTCAATAAACAATTTATTTATTTATTTGTTTGTCCGTCTTTCATGTCAAAACGGAACAGAGGATTAGTGTGATTTTTAGGTGTAGATAGTTGAAAAGCTGGAGAGTGAGTTAGGCTACTTTTTGTCTCCTTCTATACATGTCCTCGAAATTAGACGCGAGCAAAGCCGCGGGTAACAGCTAGTTTCTAATATATAAATGAATATAAGTTTTCACGCAATTTGTTAAAGTATGATGAGATAAAACCTATGGCAGATTTTAAGTTTAGTCCTTCTATAATATAAATGGAAAAACCGCATCAAATTTCATCCANNAAAGTATCTTATCATGTGTCACCAGCGATTGCCCCACGGTTTCCTCCGTTCTGTTTCCTTTCTCGGGGAAAATAAGCAGTTAAAAAGCCTTCCTAGACAAATGGAATATCCAACAGTGAAATATTTTTCTTTAAATCACACAAGTTCTTGAGATTATCGTGTTCAATCAAGCAAACAGTATAAATTTGTGACTTCTATAAATATCCGTTCTACGAGGGAGCAGTAGAAAAATTGCCTGCCATTTATAAAGTCAATCAAAGGATAGGGCTTGAAAAGGGTAATTATCGTGTGGATTAGCAAACGGTTACTATAACTGAATCTCCATTTCGCCAGTATGCTCATCAGCTAAGCGTGGCTTTCGAGTCCCATAACTCATGATTAATAATACCGATCTCTTATAGAGATTAATGTACTCAATTTTATCTACAATGCATCATTAAGTAATTTAAATTACTAAAATTATTTATATCATTCAAAATTATTTATATCGTTACCGACTAAAATTAACGTTTAGACATTAAAATTATTTATTTTTGAAACTATGAAAATTTATTTAAAAAAATTATTTAAACTACTTAAAATGTTAAAAGAAACTATAATTGCACATCTACTTTCGTTACATTGTAATTACACCACTATGGCACCATTCAATTATTCATTTATTATACTAATAATTAATCTTACTTTTCTGTGATTACTTTCATAATCGTCCAGCAACAAGTAAAAATAAGTGACACAAATAAGTTGTCATTTATGTATGAGGCGAGTTTCACGGTCATGCTTCTTACGTACGTCGTAACGATTGTCAATATTGAAATTAGTATGTAGGTATGTATGGACAAACGAGCCGGCAACGTCGCTAGACGGCCCAGTTAATGAAAGACTATCGGAACAATGTTTCAGCGTGTAATTTATTCATTACACAGGCGTCCTCGATCAGGCCATGCGCCAGTAACGGAAAGTCTCCGCCTGATGAACTCCGGCGGCAAACGCTGCACGCCACATACTATAGTTCTTATACTTACATTTGTTTGTCTTCTTTTTTATTGATTTTTATATAAGATTCTTTAAAAAAGTATTTGAAAAATACAGTCTCTCGTACCATACTCGTTATAACAGAATTATTTTATTTTTTTAATTTAAAAGTATCCTAAGTGATTATAGATCTACTCAAATAATGCCTGCAGATTTTATTTTACTAACATTAACAGTGAGAAGATAGTAAATAGTGTGGTTTCGAACTAAACAACTGATTGCCAGTTGGGCTATTATGAAAATGACGAAAACCCGCCGAAAACGATAGAAAATGTGTATCGTGTAAAACACAATGGAGAAGTCGATGGAGCCCAGAGCTACAAAGAAATGTTCCTGTTGGACATATCTGGTTCCACCATGGGGGTTCCAAGACTGGGAAGAAGAAAAGCTATACTCAGCATACACGGAGCGGCAGCGGCAGCGGGCCGTGCCGCGCCTGCTGCTGGCTGGAGTGCTGCTGCAGCTGTTCGCGGCTGTCGTGCCCGGCGAACGGGACTTGCTCTTCGCTTACACGTCCGTAGTGATTGCGTTGTTCCTGAATCTAACCCTCGCTTCTGTGTACATCTGCATCCGGACTGCACGCCCTGCTCTCATTCACATCGCATGGCTCGTTTTGTGGGCACAACTCCTAGTCAGTGTATCCAGAAGACTCGGTGACTCCTATAATGAACTGCTGGGTTGGGCTGTCGTTTTACAATACTTCACATTGGCTATTCTCCCTTTTCATTATTTGTTATTGATACTTTATAGTATATTATCATTCTCGGCTTATCTTTTGGTCCAATACTACAATGCATCTACATCCGAAAGCAGACTGGCTGAGGATTTCTCTTATCAGGTATTTAATATATTTTTGGAACGGCAGTTATATTTTTTGCAGTATATAAGATATTAATACGATACAATGTTTTAATTATTTCAACAGCAAATTGCTAATGGCTCTCTCTTACTTGGAGCAACATTACTCGGTGGAACGGCATACGCTATAACTGAGCGACAACAGCGAAGCTCTTTTCAAGAAACAAAAAGAAGTTTGGGAGACAAACTCACTATAGAACAACAAAGCAAAGAGCAGGTGTGCAAATAAATAATTTTTTGAATATTTAGAAAATAGCAGTAATGCATTTTTAATATATTTAAAATATTTTAGGAACGTTTGCTTCTATCCGTACTCCCAGAGCACGTAGCAGTTCAGATGCGGCAAGATTTAGGTCTTATCGATACACAGTTTAAGAAAATTTATATGTCAAGACACGAAAACGTAAGGTGAGTTTGGGAAGTGCCGATGACATTTATTTTTATATCTACTTATATTTCACATTTACTTTTTTTGCATGTTTAACCCAGCATTCTGTATGCGGACATCGTGGGCTTCACGGCTATTTCTTCTACTTATTCTGCACAAGATCTTGTTGCAATTCTTAACGAGTTGTTTGCACGGTTCGATCGATTAGCTGAGGTAACGGCATTCACTTTTATATTTGAATAAGCATATTTATTTAAAATATCGTATTTAAAGTACATTTTATTTTGTTTTAGAAATATCAACAATTACGAATCAAAATTTTAGGCGATTGCTACTATTGTATCAGCGGAGCGCCCGTGGAGCGGCCGGACCACGCGGTCCTTTGTGTGCATATGGGCTTGTCCATGGTCAAAGCTATAAAGTGAGTTGGTGGTCAACAAAACACTCAAACAAATAAAATAACTCAATGAAGGAAATTGATTCGAAATGCAACTGAAAAAATATATGTAGTTGCATATTACAAATTAAATACTAAATTATATGTCCGTAGATAATTTGATCCGCGCGTAACTTACTATTGACTATATCTCAGATCCTAAGTGGTATGTCAAGATGAAATCTACGCTAGATTTTAACGTAGTCCTTCAACTCACTATACAACTAAGTATGTAAACGGCATAAAATGTTATGCAGTAGTTTTTGCGTGATGCGCGTACATACAAATTGTCACATAGGAAGATAATCAGACAGACAAAAAACCAAAAAAATTGTAGATATTCGATACCAAAGAGACCTAATCTTTTATTTCATAATATTTTCATTTCTTCATAGATATGTTCAACAAACAACTAACTCTCCTGTGGACATGCGAGTTGGAATTCACACAGGAGCGGTGCTGGCTGGTGTGCTGGGACAGAGGCAGTGGCAATTCGATGTTTATTCGCGAGATGTCGAGCTTGCTAATAAAATGGAAAGCAGCGGAATGGCTGGGTAATTATTATTTTTCTGTACAATTATTATTTTATGTTACATTAAAAAAAGATGTTTGTAAGTTTGTTAGTATATGTCGCTAAAAGCAGTTAAGAGCAAACACGTCAAATTTTTGTAGATAGCCTTCTTTTTAGGGTTCCGTACCCGAGGGTAAAGGCTAATACTAAGGCTCCGCTGTCTGTCTGTCTGACACCAGGTTGTAGGTCTCATGTTCCGTGATAGCTAGAAAGTTGAAATTTTCACAAAAGATGTAATTCTGTTGCCCCATACAACAAACCTGATTTTTTTACTCGATATTGATAACGATAACAGATAGACGCTTGAATTTTTTACAGAATATGTATTTATATAGTCAGATTAGAAATAAATAATGAATTGAAAATAAAATAAAAAATTAACGGGGCTCTCATACAACAAATGTGATTTTTTTGCTTTATATTGAAAACGGCAATAAGTAGATGCTTGAAATATTCATGGCATATCTATTAAATATATTATAATAAAACAGTCAATATATTTTGACTTTACATTTATTATTTTTGACTGAAATGGACAAAGAGGCACTTAAAAAGAAAAGAAAAGCATTTAAAGTTTGTTTTATCAAAATCGGTTCATCAAAAAAAAGTTATCGTCATTTGAATGAATTTAAGGCATAATTACCATTAATTCAATTTCCGCTAGATGGCGCTTTTCATCTTAACAATTTCTACAACGCGCTATGGAGATTTTTTCATATGAGGTCTTATACAGGAATATATTTCGTCTCTCTAATTCTTTTCATTGAAAGAGAACGGTAAAGTACTACATTTCTTTGAACTTTCCTTTGTGTTTAGGAATTGATGTTAGTATCTGACGTTCTTCTGCTTTGTTTTTGGAATTTACTTCACATTATTACACATTCATTTACGCGGACGAAATCGCGAACACCAGCTAGTATATTTATAAATTAAATTTAAATATAAATAATGAAATAAAAATTAAATAAATATTTAAGGGGGGCTCCAATACAACAAACGAGATTATTTTGTAGTTTTCATAGATAATGGAAACGGACCCCTTCGTGCGCGAGTCCGACTCGCATTTGGCCGGTTTTTATTTGTAATTAATTAGATCAATTTATTTTGGATAAGGAGAAATGTTAGTTTAATATATATTATAATTTAATCAGAATTTTATTTAGAAATTAAACCATTAAAAGCACTTTTCACATCAGTATTTAATAAACATCATATACCTTAATCAAGCTACAAACTACCAGCATTTCGGAACGACCACTGCTGACAAGAAATGCCGAAAGAAACTCAAACAGTTTTGGTCCTTAATTTTGCTTTAATTAATTTAACGTTATTGTATCTAATATTTCAATATTTTAACAGACGTGTGCATATATCTGAAGTGACCTTGAGTTTCCTCAATGATGAATTCGAAGTGGAACCTGCCCACGGTGAACGACGAGAAGAGATGCTTCGCCAAGCCGGAGTTAAAACATATTTCATAGTGCGAGTGCTGAAGCCGGTAAGCAGGACGTAATTTATAATGTATTTGATATGTATGTATTTTATAACAAGCATAAAGTAATATAATTATCCAGACAAAAATATTTAATATCTAATAGCAATTGTATAATACAACTATATAATAAAGCTATCTGTATATTGCAGTACCAGGGAAGCGAAGAGAATCGTGCACCGGTGGGCGAGGCAGGGGAGGCGGATACGCTCTCCGACCTCAAAGACGATGACGAGGACTCTGTAAGTGCACTACTGTCTACTCTACCCCCGGCCCTCTTGTCCGTGAGCCTAAATAAATCTAGAACACTGGGGCAGCAGCGTCACGACTTGTACAAGCTTATTTAGTTCCAGTAAGTATAACGTTTACTTCGAAGATAGATTTTAAGTCTCATCTGAATGAATTACTCACTAGTTTTGTTGAAAACGCTTCTTCGACATTTTAACTCTGTCCGAAAATCACTTGAAGTAGCTATTTAAATCACGATATTTTCAATTTATTATTGTAACTGGCAAATATTTAAAATTTGTAAATTTAAGTATCTAAATAATCAATTTGAACATACTTCTCGGGATTTTAGAATGGAGTTATCTTTATTCGTCATGGTCATGACACATTTAACAGTCATATTGATTTATCGCTTTCATTATATAGAAACGCTTCGTAAATTATTCGTAGGTTCTATCACCGCAAGACGAGAGCAAGGACAATGAAGAATTGAAAATACTCACAATGTTACAAGAAGAGCTCGTGAATAGAGATGACGACAAGTAAGTTCTTGTTTCCTATTGTTTATAATTCGGCATCAATTAAGATAATGAGCTGTTACAGAATAGGCTCCCGTTTACTAACTTTATGTTTTAGGCATGTGTGTGCGTATACTGTATTTTTAGCTTGCGTCACTCGCTTTTAAATTACGGTGTACATAATTTTACAGAGTAGTTAAAAATGTTCTCTTATCTTGATCTTAAAATATAACTTTTATCTATGACTCAGTATAACACTTAAACAATTTCAGAGATTTATCTACCAATTTATACCTCCAAGGGTTTTATTTATAGAATCATCTATATCTCTAGTAATCAAAATCAACATCAAGAAATATCAACATAAGCGAAACCCTTACTTTGTATTCTGTACCTACATATATCATATTAATTAAAGAACGAACCTGCAATAGTTTTGAAGGTATTATTTTGTTGTTAATAATATAATATAGAGATGATTCGTTCAAAAATAGATTTCCTAAAGACTAATAAAAGTTGAAGTAATATTTTTTAATCTCAATACAAACAATTCCTTCTCAATGAACTAAACAACTGTTTCTGGATGCCTGATAATTTTCACCTGTCAGTGTTTTGTCTTGTGTCTGTGTTTACTTAATTTGCTATGCATTTATGTATATGGCAATAGGTAGGTAGGTACTTATTGTTAATAGTAGTAAATCGTTTTCTAAGTTCAAGGTCGCTCCTTACATAAGACACGAAAAAGCTTAATGTAAAAAAGTTCTGCATTAGCTGTTTTTGCATGCTTGTACGTAGGTACAATAGGTTCTGCTTTTATTTAAATAGACTAATAAAAAATATATTACATAAGAATTCAGACTTAAATTACATACATATAAACATACTTAGGATATTTGATACTTATCCTACCAATATAATAAATGCGAAAGTTTGTGAGGATATTATGTACCTATGTATGGGTGGATGTATGTATGTTGTTACTCTGTCACGAAAAATATCTATTGGACGGATTTGAATGAGACTTTACAATATATTATGACTATAATTTGTAATGATTTTATGTAATTTTGGTCGTAATATAACGATACATGTCAATTTAGTTGGGGAAATCTGCCCTCTGAGATCTATTTTGGGGTATGCTGCTTAAACTATTGGAGTTATACAAAGTTGATGTACTGTAAGATTGTTTGTCTTTAATAGTTAAATATGCAAAGCAAACTCCACTCAAGCGAAGCCGCGGGCAAAAGGTAATAATAGACATTATTTTTTTTATGTTTTTTGCGAAGTATTTCTAAAATCTATACGATAGTAAGTAGTACTGTCCTATATCATATACGAAAATGTAAAATTTGGCAATCTTTTATTATCACCGAGAAGAGATGCCTGAGTTTCAACTTTGTATTTTAAAAAATTATGACACTTAAACAACTCCAAAGAACTCGTTACGATTTCGTCCTTTACCGTTATTTGCTGACCTCGAGTGGATTTTAATATAAAATTACATTACAACTGGTGGGTACTGGTTTGTAAATTTTCAATTCAGTGGCATTAGAGTAAGCTGTTGCAAACTTAAACTAAAAAACTTGTTCAAATTTGAGCAAGATATGCCACAATTACCTTTACGTTTAAGAATATCGTTAATTCCAGTAATTATACTCTAAGCCAGTAGGTTAGTGCAATTATCATACTAAATTTAACGACTTATAGGAACTATTGTTCCTTCCACCGTTCGTGATATCAATAAAACAGATATTATTCTGTTTATTTCCGATTAGTTAGGTTATGACCTTTCCATCATTCAGGATTTGGCAGGTAAAACAGTATCTGGAGTTTGTGATTTATTTACTGTTCAGGGAGCTAGCTGATGCGACCACGCTCTGCCTGACGTTCAAGACGTCCGAGGCGGAGGAAGCGTTCGCGCGGCGCAACGACCCATGCCCGTTGGCAGTGGCAGCGCCTCCGGTATTGCTGCTGCCCAGCGTGGTCGCGCTGGCCAGCTTCGCCGTGCCGCCCGCCTGGTCGTTGCACGCGGTCTACCTCGCCCTGATTCTTGAGACTGGCCTCGTCAATGTCATCTACTACGCTTATTTTCGATATACTCAATTTAAGGTAACCTTAAACTTTTCTTACACCATCCCGCATTTCCACATGAAGTTAATATACCAATTATGAATTGAATATAAAAAATAGCAACAAGTTACAGGAAGAAACATTTATAGGTAAAGATGTAAGGAACTTCGTTCCCAAATTGGGTCACGCGGCCGTATATCTTTTGTTTACTATTATAAGTTGTCATTTTTGCTTATGATGACAGAAATATAACACTACGTATCTGTTATTCTAGAAAACATCTATAAGTCCTTACTGGAAATTGACGTGTGGCACATTCAATATAGCCATGTTCGTCGCAGCGAACGTTGCTCCTTTGGTATGTATAATGTTTTCAATTTACACATTCAACTAACAAAAAATTATTGTTTTTATGTTAAAGGAAGGCAAATGAGCAGGCGGGTCATGTGATGTTAAGTGATCACCGCCGCGTATAGACAACTGCAACACCCACGAAGTCACAGAAGCGTTGCCGGCCTATTAAAAAATCCCACCCTCCCCTAATGGAGAGGGCAGGGAAGTAAGTTTAGATGTATATTAAATGCTTATCTAGTCCCTGCTTGCACTTCAGCGCTGTGCAGATATAACAATTTTGCAATGGATTTCGGTTATTATTTTCAGGCTACCAAACAAATTAAATAATTAATTGATTTTAATTTAAAAATATTCAGATCATCTGTGGAAGCTACGAAGCCGTTTTGATGGACGGATTGCGTGAGGATGCGCCGGCACACAGCGGCGCGCGTCGCTGTATCCATCCTTCCTATTATTACCACGTAAGAGAACTTAGCACTTTCACATATGAGGATGATGGAATTTACATGCTATCACAGTGATAATTAAAGTAAATGCTTATAGCTTCGTCATCACAGACAGATGCATTGCATAACTGAAGGAGAAATCGAAGGAAAGTACCTATTTTAAATGACATGTTACGAAACAATCATATCAGAGGTCACATGAACATAAGTATCGATGATTTTTGAAAAAAAAAATATATATGTATATATATATATATATATTTATATTTATATTTGATTATTATATAATTTAGTTATATAATAAACAAATATCTATATAAGGATAAACGAAACAAATGTGTACAAATTATTGTTCTAGTAAATTTAACAATACTTGTCATCAATATAAGGAGCCTTTCATAAGAATACACACAGTCGATGTTATAAGTTAAATTAATAATGTGGTTTTTAATAGTATGTATCTAATAGTATGGTTTTATATAGTTACACTGTAGCAGTTAATTCTTACTACTAATACTGTGTAAAGTTTAAATAAATAAGTACATTTAACTCATAACATCGAATGTGTGTAATTAAGAACTTTTAGAAATTTTTACGTTTTGTAGGTGGGTGCTGGGGCATTATGTGGTGCTCTTTGGGTATCTCCGTTGGGAGGCTGGGCACGCGCGGCGCTGCTGGGTTGTCTGGCGGCGGCGCATGCGCTTCCCGCAGTCATCTACCCCCAGCTTCTGGTGTCACGACCCAGCCTCGATCGAGACCCCTACAGAGTTCAGTTCAACGCCACCATCGATTATGATGAAGACTTCTTTAACATCCTGTTAGTTATACGCTTAATAAATTGAAAAAAGGATCTGTTTATTATTTAAATAATAATATTTATACTTTTAAGGCTCAACTAGAATTACTTAATTATTTACGGAGAATAATCTTTCTGTTAAATGTTATGTTATTAGATCACTTTCCCGCCTTACAACATTGCAACGATTTTTTCGATTTATTAATGGAAACTTCTGTAAAAAATACATTTCTTTGTAAGTTTCTCTACCGTGGTTGTTTATAAAATGTCTTAATTTATAAGATCTTATCATTTTACACATGCTAAATCCAAAGATATGCATAAACATAGCTAAATTTACATGATAAAAAGAAAAAAAAGAGAGGAAACGAGATGATTTACTATGCCAATTACCAGATTCATCTACATTCATAACGAATTGTTTATATTCACCCACAGCGCACAGATCCACGCTGCGCGCAACATCATAATGCTGTTCTTCGTAACTATTGCTCTGCTCATATTCAACAGATACGTGAGTACATTTACCGTAATTATTTAAAGAGTGCGATGATATCTCGAACTCAATTCCTGAATAGTACAGAAACAAACTTTTATAAAAATGACCGCAAGTCATACTCATAATTATTTATATTAATTGTGCAATTTATTTACTTTTTTGTTACGTTTACCAGTAGTTGTTACATTAACTTAAACATTAAAGTTAAATAAAATTTGTAGCAGTTTCAATACTAAATGTTATATCGTACATTTTCATATTATCTCCCCGTGGGTTAGTTCTTAGATGGATATTATTTGGCATTACATTGAAAAAAGATTGGAGTTGCCTTAGGTCTATCAAAAGTATTTTAAATAGTATCATTTCGCATTGCAAATAACTGTTCAGCTCCACGGTTTGGGTTTGGACTTTTTCAGCAGACCATTTCAAAGAAAACCTAGCGAAGCACAGACCAGAAAGAGCACCTTCTGTGCAATTTTTTTTTTTATCGTTGATATTTATACCGGTGTTTACATTTCAGAATGAAGCACTGGAGCGTGCGCGGCACTCGCGCGGTGAACGCATGCGCGCGCAGGCGGAGCAGGCGGCGGACTTGCGTCGGCGTAACCAGGCGCTCATTCACAACGTGCTGCCGCCGCACGTCGCGCGACACTTCATGGGCGCGCGTCACCACCACCGCGACCTCTACAGCCAGAGCTATGCAGAAGTTGGCGTCTTGTTTGCTTCTATGCCCAATTTTTCAGGTAAACCTCACAGGGCACAAGTTCACGATGTAATTATTTCGATTGTGAACTTGCCAAAAATAATTAATGAATTATTGATGTGAAATTATACTTAGTCTGGCCATAATGGTCTAAGATACGTATTTGAAACGACCTACACCCATCTGTTTATTGAATGAGACATATTTTTTATGAAAGATAATTCATAGAAGAATATGAATCACAAAAATTGCCTAGCAAAATGTGGTCATGGCTATCCTTAATTTGA
>JADGIL010003964.1:0-11758 GCA_020352625.1 Cactoblastis cactorum
ATATATTTATTCTCCGATATTTTTTTTCTAAAAACATCGATGTGGCGATATTATCGAAGGCAAAACATCGATGTCAAATCATCGATGTTTTCCAAATGAACATCGATGTTTATTCACTATCGATGAATATCGAACATCCCTAATTACTTGACTCTTTGGCGCCTGATATGCCATTCAGCCGCTTTTTCATATTTTCATTTTCTACGCGCTATGGAGATTTTTTCACATGAGGCTATATACAGGAAAATAAATTCTTTGAGTTTACTTTATGTTCATACCACAAAGAATTGCTATATGTATACATATATCCTATGTTTTCCTATAACAAAGATCAAAGTTAATTAATGTTGTTGGCGGCACTTGACAGTCGTCTCATCTGTCAGCTATCAAACTAAACAAAATTACCAATTTGCCTTAACAATTTGCAGATTGTTGCGGTCGTCTGATGACCGTCAATAATTTTTATAATTCCTTTTCTATCTAAGGTCGCCAGTCCAGTTGACCATATTATTCAATAGGTTAATTTTTCATTTAACTTTTTTAGTTTTATATTGATTTCGTACACGAAAGTTGTTATTAGTATTTTCATCATCAAATTATCGGTCGGTCCTTAATATTTGCTTACAGGATTTTGTGAATAAACATGACTGCCGAGACTGATGATAATTCGTTGCGATATCGAAGAGCTCAAAGTGTTACTAGAGCAGAAGAAATTACTGAACAGGAGAAAAGGGTTAGAAAACTTCAATTAGACAAACCGTGAGTTCTTCAAATTCTCCACCGTACTTATTTTTGATCTGTGAACTTATACAGATATTACGGGATAGATAGTGTCGTAAGACCCGAAGGCATTATTGCCCTTTTAGGTAGGAGTTTCAGAAAAAGTGACAAGTTGCCCATCATGAAAAAATATAATCCTTTATATAAGCCCTTTCCCTTAAAAAAATTTCTATTTATAATTTTCTATAATAATTGCTTTACCCAAGCAATTGTAGTGTGGTTTTAATTTTCTAGTGTGCACAAGCCTCGTGATTCTCTGTTCACATGGAGCTCAGAATTTGCAGATTTCACTGGCTTGGTGAATTGGGGTTTTCTCATGCTCACCATTGGAGGAGTCCGTTTGTTTCTCGAAAATTTGCTTAAGTAAGTGTAAAGTAAATATATTATTACAATGTTATTTAGAATATCAGGGGTGAAATTGAGAAAAAGACATAATTTATATTTTATTTGAAACACCTAATTAATTGGTCAAGAGATTAATTGTTATACATTCATAATTTTGCTTATGAGTGCATAAATAGTTAGAATAAATGACCATGGAGTTTGGGTTATAAGATATCTTGTAATAAAGATAGACTTGCTGTGAATTTGATACGTGATGATATAACCCAGCTACAATTATTGTTTGTGATGGTGTGTTAATAGGTACTTCATGTTTATGTTTTATAGATATGGTTTCCGTGTTAATCCTATTGAGTGGATCATAGTATTGACTGGATATAATGAAGGTGTAAATCGTCAATACCCCTCACTGGTGTTGTTGATATGTGAGTATCTGACATCTTGTAAATTTTGTTCTGACAAAGATATGTCTGACAAATATTTTTGCTTTTTGTAATATACACTAATATTATACAGAGGAAATTTCTATAAACTATAACATACTTTTGATGTAACATAGTCTTCTTCTTTTCCCATAATGTGTATGGTAACAAACAGTGAGGTGACACTGCAGCACATTCACTATTTTGATAATATAAAAAAGTAATTGGTATTTGAAATTGCGAAACACATATCACTTAATGACATGACTCACAACATTGAATTTCCCAGGATGACAAAGCTATTTACATTCTTCTGGAACTGTTCAATGCAGACATTGTTTTACAAAACCAAATAAAAGCTTTTTTGAAAGTCATCATTAGGTGGGGTTTGGACTTTGACTATCATGTAAGAGAATTTACTGTACCAAAAAACAATTTGGAATTTTTTAAAAGTTTTAATTTGTATTCTAAATAAGTAGTCTATTAAATAATGTTATTTCTTTCTGAATGGAGATTTTTAGTTTGTACTTTGGTATTGGATAGGATAAGTACATCGTAATGATGAGTCTGCTGCATGCTTTTTTAGCCTACTCCGGGGCAGTACCACACTCACAGTACAGAATGGTGGCTATCAGTCGCCATGCTCCGTCCGGTGAGTGGGAGAGCCAGATTCCCAACCTCCCCATTGGGGAGGGTGGGGGCTTTTTAAAGGCCGGCAACGCTTCTGTGACCCCTCATGTGGTGCAGGTGTCTATTGGCGGCGGTGATCACTTAATATCACGTGACCAGCCTGCTCGTTTGCCTCCCTCTTACATAAAAAAAATGTTTCATAATAGGAAATTTGAAACTGTACTTTCTAATTTTTTTTTAACTGACTTCATTTAAATACAGTATAGTCTTTATTCCTTATGGGTCAGAGTAGCGAGACTCAAAGGCCACTAATAGCAAAATGGTAGTTTGGTGGATTTACTTAATCTGGCCATAAAATTCAATTTGTGCATAAAACAAAAGCACATACAAATATATTAATTTATAACTAGTCATTGTCATTAATTAAAATAATTTATATTCACCTTGAACAATTAAATTAAAAATTTAGATAAAAATATTACAGATTGGATACGACATCTGCATAATAAATCATACCACATACTCAATGTTGCTATACAAACAAATCACTAATTTGGGTTTGAATTCCACTGGAGGTAACTTTGTGTAAAAAGTTATTTCTAGTCTGGTTAGGTCATCTGATAATCTGAAAAGTTGATTCCGTGCTTCGGAAGGCACGTAAAGCTGTGGGTCCCAAACGCCGTTTACCGTTCGTAGAAACTTATCCTAGGATTGGTTCTGGTTTGCCCTATGGGTTGCATATGGGTTGCATAGGTGAGACGGTAGTCGCTGTGTAAAAACCAGTAACCTCACCAAATCTCCTAGTATAGATAGCGGATCCCAGGCTCCGAAGCGTCACTGCTGAGGATGCAACCGGGATAACGTTCGGATAAGTAAGTAAATGAGTTTAATAAATTATGCTGTCTTAATTTTTGTAGTTGCTGTGGTTCCTGCTGTGGTCAGCCTTATTCTTGAAAAGGGTATTGCAGTGGTGGGTATTCAATATATTTTCATAACATTTTTACAGAAGTTAAAGAACAACAAATAACATGCTTCCCATAAAATGTATTATGATTCTAGTAATTTTTTCTTCTTATGCATATATAATTGTTCCAGGGCATACTTTCCGAAAACATTGGCTTATCCTTGCAAGTGTCAAATATATTATTTGTTATCTCTCTTCCTGTAGCTGTCCTACACTTCAAAGGAGCGGAATTCAGTTTTGGTAACTATATTTTATGTTATGACATGCTTTAATTAGCTTTTTAGTAGTGAGACGCATAAACAAAAGGCTAGAAATACAAAAAGAATTGTATATCCATAATAATATTATAAAAATAAAAGCGACTTTGTTTTTGTCTTTTTTCACGTCAAAACGGAGCAAAGGATTAGTGCGCTTTTTATGTAGCGATAGAAGAAGGACAGGAGAGGACATAGACAACTTTTTGTGTCTTTCTATTTCCCCACGCCCCCCGATTTTGACGCTAGCGAAGCCGTGGGCAAAAGATAGTATAATTTAGAATAAATATGTATTTAATTGTTTTTATTTGTGACAGTGAAGATGTAATGTTGTCATTCCGTTTAAATAATTCATTACAATCGTAATTATAAAAGCTTATTTCTTGTTGTTGCTGGTCTGGAAACGAAAGAAAAACGTAGAATGTGCCAGCGCAGATTGTAAAAGTCAATCTAGGGGCTTAAAACAAAAATTCTTATAGGCGATGGGCTAGCAACCTGTCACAATACATATATCTAAATCTCACTTCCACCAATAAGCCCACCATTTTGCAAAGCGCGGCCTTCGAATCTAACGACTCTTGGCTCTGTCTTCCCTAAAGGATAAAGACGTGATACTGTATTTGTATATTGTTTCCTTCTTTTTACAGTTGGGATAACAACAGTGTGTTTTATATATCTCATAATATTTCTGAAGCTTTGGAGCTACGTACAAACAAACCACTGGTGTCGGAACGGTGCTAAAGGGAAAAAATCCAATAATAAATTGCGACGCCAGAGTCTTTCAGCACCAAATTGGAGTGAGTTTATTTTTATCATACATTTTTTTATGTAAGAGAGAGGCAAACGAGCAGGCGGACGAAGCGATGATAAGTGATAACCGCCGCCCATAGACAACTGCAACACCCTGGGGTCTCAGAAGCGTCACCGGACGGAGCATGGCGGCTGATAGCCGCCATTCAGGCGTCGGTCTTTTGTGGGAGTGTGGTACTGCCCCGGACAAGCCGGTCCATTCATGCTGCAGGCTAAAAAAAACGTGCAGCAGGCTCATGTAGGTTCACTACAATAAATCAGTGACCAGTATTGTTTTTTTTGTATATCGTGGTTAATTAATAATTATAAATTTAAATATTAACTGTGTGAATTTATTTCCACTAGGCGGAAGAAGCTACAAATTTTACACATCTTTGTTTTACTATGAAAGATGATTAAATTTCTTTTGTATGAGATATTAGTTCATTATAATTATTTCATTTTCATAGATTTTTCGCACTTATACTGTTGTATTATGTTTGCAGATAAATTAAATAGCGCTGAACATGAGCGTAAGTTTTTTGTTACTATTTGTGATTTGGTGGCACTGCTAAATGTCTGTCTTCTAAACTTGTTTCATCATGTCAATTTCATATTTAAACTCTTCTATTGTCATTTATTTATTACTAGCCTATGCCTACGACTTCTTCTGCGCAAAATTAATATTGCCAATACATCAGGTTCTAAGCGGCGGCGTATCAAAATGTAACCTACCTTAAACCTACCTACTTTATTTAAATTAGGCCTTCTACTATACAACTGTGAATTCTGCTTCGAATTTAATTTTGAAGTTGTTGCATTAAAAATATGTTAGTTTGTAACCAACATTTTTTTAATACATTAATGCTGGCAATCAAGTATTCGGCCCCCTGATGAGAAGTGTTATTTGATTTATTTTACAATATTGCATTCTAGCTTAATTCAATAAACGATATATTTCTCGAATATTATCTGTTGAGAAGTAATATATTTGACGACCTCTGTGGTGTAACGGTTAACGTACCTACTAAGATTTCCCGGGTTCGATCGCCGGTCAGGTCATGAAGAAAAATTACTTTTTTCTGATTGACCTGCGTCTTGGATGTTTCTTTATATGTATATGTTTTTATTTTAAAATATAGTACCGTTCAGTTAGTGTCCCAAATACAAGTCACGAACTTTGGGGTTAACTCAATCTGTGTGAATTGTCCCTATACATTTAATTTTTTTATTTATAAGCGTAAAATAATACAATCAATTTTATGTAAAATCGTAGTCTGCAAATGATAGTTGTAATCATTATTTTTTTATACTTATATCAAAATGAGGTCCATTACACTATTCGGCTGTTAGAAATGTGTTCATTTACTTGCGTAAAATCCATTATTTCACGAATAAATATGGAAACTATGTTAAAATTACCTATTTCATAATTTATCCTTTCTATTCTAGCTTCTTTCTGCAACTTCGGCCTTGGCTGTAGATTGTACTCGATTGCTTAGCTTATTGCTTGGTGTCAAGTTCAGGTACAACGTAATCTAATTGTCGATTGTACAGTTTTAATTTAGTGAGCTGATGTGTGTGTGTGTGTGCGCGCGTTATCATTCATTGTTTTGTTTTCAGATAGTTGTTTTAAATGCAACACTGTGTCAACCTGCTTTTATTAGATAGTTATTTCAATTAGACTGGCTGGCAATGGGGCATTTAGCATTAAAATTATATATTAATGTTTTGGCTTAAAATATAAATTTCTAAATGTTATCTTCCAAATCGAGGCACTAATGATGGTCAAAATTATATTTTTATTTAATTTTAAAGTTGTATACCCATAAAGAACCGCCTGTGGTATTTGGCGTTATTTTTCGGGTCGTTCAGTGTTTCGTCGTTTTTTCGTTTCGTGTTTTTCGTTTCAATTCGACGAAACACTGACCAAAAAATATTAATATAAAATATTAATATCTGTTCTCTGATTCGCCCCAAATTGTTTTATTTTCAGGTGTTATTGGTGTGATTCATATAGCAACTCATTTTTACCACGCTTATTATCTGCATATTTTACCCGAAATATTGTAAGATATTGTGTAACATTTAAAACTAATCCACAAAATCGTTTGATACTATTTTTCATTCATGCTTCTGCGTTCGAATGAGATGGTTTTAGTGTGTGCTGCTTACTTATTAACTGCGTTTATTTTTTTTTGTTTTATGTAAGGTTATGTATATATAACCTTATTTTACCTTATTATGTTGTAGTTTATAGTCTTAAAATAGTCTTACGATTTTTTATTTAAATCTTCAGGAAGTATTTATTTTTTATTCGTATTGCAAAAAGAGACAGCATGTGAGATATCTGTCAGATTAATCCAACGAAGAAAAGAAAATAGAAACATACTGTTCAGTATTTCTGGCCACGAGAAGATTAAATACTATATACATACGTATAAATGCAATACCTTACAAGCATTCTCTAATCTTTAGACAACGGATTTTATTTGTATAGTGACCATCAAATTACCTTTAAACCGGTGTTGCAACGTAGATAAAGCTAATCTGTGATAATATCCGTGATATTTGTTAAATACTACCTACTTAAAATTGTTGAAATTTTATGGATATTTTTGATTTTTTCGTTTTAATTTTCTTGTTTTGGAAGCTAACTTT
Organism: Cactoblastis cactorum; assembly: GCA_020352625.1. Taxonomy (NCBI): domain Eukaryota; kingdom Metazoa; phylum Arthropoda; class Insecta; order Lepidoptera; family Pyralidae; genus Cactoblastis; species Cactoblastis cactorum. Next base: position 6,843 of record JADGIL010003964.1, read on the forward strand.
GAACTGATTGAAAATGATTCTCAATATTTTTAAATTAATACTTAATTGGCTAAATGTGGCCATAAAGTCTTGCGACAGTTGGCTCCCTTTACCACGCGCCACGTATGGAAGAAAAAGGTGGCACTTTATGGAAGAAAAAGGTGGTGCATTCTATGTACATAGTATGTAATCAAAAATGTAAAAAATAATATGTAATGTTTAATGGGTTTAATCTGACGTGTAATTTATTTAATTTTTATTTTAGACTCCACCAAAAGTGAGCTGAACAGAGAAGTGTCGAGCTGTGTTTTGACAATAGATTTTCGTTAATGAAATTTGTCCGGCGAATGAATAATAAAAAATGAATGAAAAAAGTCATTTACTTAGCGTTGGGGAATCAGCTCCGTGCCATGTTATTCCCAAGACATGGAGTCCTTAACAAATTGGGTAAAAAGATTCGATCAGGGTCGGTACGGCAGGGTTCATATGCTACGGTAACCACTTCCAACAAGGTGGGCCGCATGCCTGTGTTAAAAAAAAAATACACCGCTAGACACATCCTGACCAGCTTTGATAGCGCCTGACCCTAAGCATAGACAACTAAATCACAGTTTTCAGATCTTAATTCAGATATTTATATTTCTGTGTCCTAAAAGAGATATTGTATGTGATGTTTGTATTCCATACAGAAACTGAAGAGGAGAAAAGCGAAGAAGCAGCGGCGGCGGCCGGCATCGTCAAGTACCCCGATAACCTGAACCTGAAGGATCTGTTCTATTTTCTATTGGCCCCCACTCTTTGTTACGAGCTGAACTTCCCCCGTACTGCACGGTTAGCGTCATCTTGATATCGTGTAATATTTTATTAGACAGATAATGTTGCTTTTGCAAAATTTTAATTTCTCTATGTCTAAAATATAAATTCAATAATTACTAAACCGATTTCAATAATTTTAACGTTAGAAAGTTAAGTTTATTAAATTTGGGGAATTTTAATTTATCTCAAATCCCACATGATCGGGAAAAGAGCGAGTGAAACCAGGAGACTAACTTTAATAACTACATCCCACTCGAAAGAAAAGTAAAGATGTAGTATATAAGAATTACTGTAGTGCGATTTCTGCGATATATTCTTTTTTTTATTTAAATATACTATTTTAATTTGTATTTTCTTATAATTCAACTCACTATTCAGCTGAGCGTGGCCTTTGAGTCTCATTACTCTTGGCTTTATCTACACCGTAAGAGATACGAGTAAAGTCTTGATACTGAATCTGTATTTTAGCATAAGGAAGCGGTTCCTGCTGAAGAGACTCGTGGAGGTTGTGTTTGGAGTCAACCTCATATTGGCGCTGTTGCAGCAATGGATGATCCCGACTGTCATCAACTCCGTAGACCCCTTCTCCCGTATGGAACCCATAAAGATTACCGAGAGATTACTCAAACTTGCTGTGAGTATTTGCATCGATTGTTCGTTTACTTAGTGACAAAAAGATAAGATTGTGTCTGTGAATTATTAAATACCAAATCCGGGTTGATCACCTTAAAAGTTGTTTATACTATTATAATATCTGTATCTGTATATATTTATTCCACGTTACAGGTGCCGAACCATCTAATATGGTTGTGCTTCTTTTACCTGACTTTCCACTCGTTCCTGAATTTGATGGGCGAGCTGCTGCAGTTCGCCGACAGGCATTTCTACGGCGACTGGTGGAATGCGAAGAACATTTCCGTGTTCTGGAGCAGCTGGAACCTGCCCGTCCACATATGGGCCGTGCGCCACGTATACATCCCCATCACTGAGAAGGGCTACAGCAAGTTTGTGGCCAGTTTGGTCGTGTTTGCTATATCGGCATTGTTTCATGAATATTTGGTAAGTTCTTTTTATAAATCTATACTTATATTTGTTTAAAGTGGAAGACTGTTTGTTTGGTTGAATCGCTAGGTTCAGAAACTACTGGTCCGATTTAAGTAATTCCTTTAATAGCACTATAGATCATTTATCAAAAAAATATGTCGAGGGCATATGCTAGTTACTTATAAAAATATGAGTTAATAATATTTTGTAGGGAGCTCTGCAAAACGCTTACACAGCAGAATGTCGGTTTCCGCTCGGTCCCTGCTGCGGGCGCCTGCCTGTCGTCACAGGGTCTATATGTTTGCATTGTATGTTATTCGGAATAAACTGTCTAGTGGATATCGTGATTTTAGTTATAATGAGGGCCCAATTCATAAAATTTCTTATTTATTTCCAGGTAAGCGTGCCTCTCCAGATGTTCCGCATCTGGGCGTTCCTGGGCATGATGGCGCAGCCGCCGCTGGCGGTGATCTCCCGCGTGGCTCAGCAAAGGCTCGGCCCGCGCTGGGGAAACCTCATCGTGTGGTCCTCCCTCATCCTCGGACAGCCGCTCGCCATCATGATGTACTACCATGACTACGCGCTTGCGCACTTCACCCCCACACAGTAGTTGAATGTCTCTCCAGGAGATTAAGACTAGTGCCTGGTCACCCCCACTAAATATTTGCTAATGATATCAGAGACTGTGCATGAAAGTAAAATAAGACAATATAATCCATGTAATCGAAACCATCCGCTCTGCTGTATGTGATCTAATGAGGGTATTTATCTTATTTTATACCACCAGATGTCAGCTTCTAAGTGTCAAATTCCAATAGGTGTCAGGTGGTATGAAATTGACATTAAACTTTGGCAACAGGTTTGAAGTTTTTGATGAATGTTAATAAGACTTTCATGTTTAAGGGCTGACGTCAGATATGACACTTTTAAAACCCTCATTGCGGTCACTTTAGCAAACAGAACTACTTAAATACAAAAGCAAACAAAGAATTAAATTATATATATGTATATCGCTACGCGTTGCCGTCACAGTAACAAATTTGGCTATAAGAAAATTAGTTAAAAAACTTCTTAGATGTTAAATTTTATACCAAAATATTAGATAGCTTAAATTTTGTAGGTATTATTTAAATAGCCAACATTCCGCAGATATTTGATTTACAAATCAAATATGCCATTTCATAACGATAAAACTACACTTGTTAATTATTTCACTTTTTAGTTTAAGAGGCTATATATTTGGCATAACAATAGAAATATCTCTAGTCTATCACTATACCGAAGTATATTTATAAAAAAAATTGTGAAAATTATTTAAAAAATAAGCCAAAATACAGATTTTAAGTATTAAACATTTAGTTTTTCATAATAAGCGTCAATTTAAAAGAAATAGGTGATGGCTTCTTAAAAAAAATTTTTTTTCTTGTACTGTATTAAAAATAACTGTAATTTATTGTGCCAATTATTTTTATAATTTTATTAAAATCAATTTATCTATGTATATAATGCTAACATATTTAAGACTGAAAGTGCCTTTATCAAGTAAATTGTGATATTTTGTACAAACAGGTTTTGAATTTTTGAGAAATATCCTTTATAATCAATAAATGTTATTAAATTATCGATAATTTATAAGTAAGAAATAATATGAACAATTTTTATTTTATGTTTTAAAATATTTTATATGTACACGTAGACATTAATATATAATCGGCAAAATTAATTATAGGTGCAGTTATTTTATATGAAATATTTTTAATCACAAATTTTAATTTTTTTGTACGTTTTACAATCTACAACAAAATGTATTGTTATATAGTTTATGCATAACATAATACATATTTACACTTTTTTATTTATTCATATTTTATTCTGAATTTATTAACACAAGAACTATGATACCTTTGAATACCATTAAATATTAATTTTGAAACATTAATTTTGATTTTTCACCCAACATTGCTACTATAAAGGAAAAAAATATCAATTATCTTCATTAAATTGATAAGTGTTAATTTTTTATACTTTCTTAAGAAACGTTACTGAGGTAGCAATTACCAGTTACTGGGTCAAATAATTACCTTTAGAAGTTATACAGCAAAAACATAATTTTCTTTAAAAAAATGTATGTTCGCGAGTACTATTGTCAATATCTCGGCGTATCAAGATGAAACGCAACACAATGAATTAGATCTTCAACAATATATGAAAACTGCATCAAATTCCATCCTGTAGTTTTGGCATGAAACACGCAAGGACATTAAAAGAAAGATGCGCGTAGAAACATTTGACCCACAAAAATAAAAATACAACATTTTGACCCTAAAAAGACTTCCCACATTTTTTTACTTAACATTTCCCTTGAAATCAAAACGTTTTTTATTCAAGTAGGCCAAATGTTGGCACTTTTGAATCGTCACCTTACTATTTATTTATTGTTTGCAAAGCCACAAACTACCAGCGTTTCGGAACGACGAAAGAAACTCGGATAACAGAAAAGCAAATAAATGATTCTATTCTATTTAGCAGTATTGGTATTATATAAAAAGAAATAAAACAAGACTAAAATACAAAATTAAAATCGAGCTTGAAATGTCCTGTGTTCTTTTTTTGTTAGAAAGGTGACCTAATCAAGAGTTCTTAGCTATGTTTTAACACCTGACGCAAAAAGAGGGGTAATAGTGACGTGTTTTGTTACATTGTTTCGGGGGTCTTTTTAATTATAAATTTAATTAATTGTTAGCATCAGAAACGATGTTTATACCGTTGTTACCTAGCCTTACTAAATCCAAATTCCTTTTGAGTTTTAACATTTAAGTACGTGAGATATTTAAGGGGGGAGGGGGTCGAGTCATATCTCATCTAATCTCACGTTGGAGAGGAGGGACCCCGGCAAATATCACGTAATTTTTTTTTGATTGAAACAAAAAATATTATACTATTTTGGCCCCTTATCTAGATTGTACATGCTTAAGATTTAATCTTAAGCGTAATTGTAAAACGATCAAGATCATTCATTAATTCGTTCGAAAGAAATTAATTTCATTCATACTCCGACGTTATACATTATTACTTTA